>JZKD02S0512540.1:0-16816 GCA_000966675.3 Picea glauca | reverse complement strand
GTTTTCTCTTGTTGTTCTTGTTCTGGGAAGGTACGCTTGTGATGAACAATAACTGCAGAAGCTATCATAGAAGAAGTTTATAAGGATGACACAACTTCCAAATGGGAAAAAATCATAACAAATAGAAACAAACTTAAAGAGACTCAGAGGAGTCATACTCGAAGGAAGTCGGGAGTCAAAAGGAGACCAGAACATGCTTGTGACACTTTGCAGAAAGAAAAGAGAGATGCAGGAGGCGGAAGCATGGACTCTCTCAAATGGAGGGATCTAGTCACAAAATTCCAAAAGAAGAGTATTCATATTTCTCATTCAGGCATGAAGTCAATATTAGGAGGGAGTTAATCCCCAATGATATGATCCATTGAATAATCCATGAATACTATGAATTATTTTTCCATGTTCTTCATTACAAGTAGCAACCATGATAAGCAACACATGTTCATATTGACTCTAGAATAAGTCTTATTTGAAAAGAAGCCTTGAATATCCTTGGTTGTCCATCTACATTTATGTTCCTATGGTGGAAGGAAAAAGTTGGAGCCTTCAACAAAGAAGGGAATGTAAGATATAGAAGATTCCATAGACTCCAACATTAAAGTGAAACATGAGGAAGAACATGAAGATTCCAAGAAAGAAAGAAAAGTTAGAACAACCAATTGAACGACTTTGAACCCGCTAAAAGCAGTCAAGCAGAAGGAATGGAAGGAAGTTGTAATGAAGAGCAATGTATGTGAGAAATTGTAAAAAAGACTTATAAATGGAAGCATTGATAGATACAAGGTGAGACTCAGGGCTAGAAGGTTCTCCCAGAAGGAGGGAGAATACTATGATGACAACCTTGTTCCAATGACCAGACATACCTCTACCTGAGCCATTATATCTCTTGCAGTATCCATGGGTTGGAGTTTACATCATATGAATGTAAAGATTGTTCTTCTCAATAGAGTAATTGAAGAAGAAGCATATGTAGAGAAACCTCAAGGTTTTGAGGTATACCAGAAAGAGACCCTTGTATGCATATGAAAGAAGACCTTGTACGGATTCAAGAAATTAGGTTCAAAGCCTCTCATGTATAGAAGAAGCATGGTGAAAAATTCCTATGAAAAAGGAAGTATATTAAAATGGTTCTTCAGAAGTTCGAGATGATGGATTGCAAATCCATGGAAAAATCCCATGATGATAGATCTGAAGAAGTTGAGAGACTTTGATCCAATAGACTTGTCTCTGTATCAACAATTGTTTGGCTCATTAATGTATCTAGAGAATACTCAAACAAATATTTTGTTTTGTGGGACATGATATACAGTTGCATGGATTTATCGATTCAGTTTGGACAGGGAGTGCAGATAATTGAAGAAGTGATTCTTGGATTTGTTTCAATTTGAACTTTGCCATGATATCCTGGGCTAGCAGGAAACAAAAGTTTGTTGCACTAAGCACTGCAGAAGAAGAGTATATTGTAGCTTTTTATGCTTGTAAGGAAGCAGTGTGGCTCTGTAAGATGGTTTCTGGACTATTTGATTAGGTGTTGGATTTGTCCATGATATATTGTGATAATCAGAGTTGAGTGAATTTTTCAGAGAACCCAGTGTTCCATGAAAGGTTGAATCACATTGAGATCGAGTATTATTTTCTCCATGATAGATTCTAGAGGGGAGAAGTGGCCCTCCAGTATATCTCCACAGATGAGAAGATAACAAATTCTTTGGTAAAGCCTCTATCCAAGATGAAAATTTTGTGTACTTAAGGGACAAGTTGGTACTCGTGGAGATGAATTCCTTATTAAAAAAGAAAGAGATTACTTCCAAGTTGGAAGGGAACACTGATATGTTATTGATTTATGGGAAGTGATTTTCCAATTCGGAAAATGGTCCAGGTTGGGCAGTCACCTTCCAGTCCGGAAAGTGGCCCAAGATTTCTGACGGACATTCATTTTCCAATTCGAAAAATGGTCCAGATCAAATAGTCATTTTCATAATGAAAATGGTCCAATGGATTGTTGATGTACCATAGATAACAATTCCCCTTGTGGTCAGTATGGGGAAATGGTCTAGGATAGTCATTCTTCTTGGAAGTCACTCTAAGTAGTGGTCAAGTAGAATGGTTCACCTCTCTAGGCAGTCAGTCTTTTGAAGTTCACAGTTGTGAGTAGTTTCAAAGAATGGTCTATTATAAGAGGTTGGTGCAGGATAGTCATTTCCATTAGGAAATGGTCTGGATAGTCATTCTCTAGGGCAGACTCATTCTCTCCAGGTTGCACTGCGATTAGTGTCAAAAGAATGGCCCAGTTAGGTGAATGGTCCAGGTTCATCAATTAGGGACATGCATTCCCTAGGGTAGACTCATTCTCTCCAGGTTGCATTGTGATTAGTGTCGGAGGAATGGTCCAAGCTCAGAAATCAGGGAAAATTATTCTTCTATGCTTGGGAAGAATAGTCCAGATAGCCCATGGCTAATGTGTTTACTTTCTGAGGGTAGATGTTATTTCAAATATCACATATGTGAGTGGAAGAATGACCCAAATGAATCAGTTTGTATCATGATATTGTTTATGCAGGTTGATATAAGATGATATGATTGTTGCAGAGACTGTATGTCTATGAACAATAGTTGTATGCTACTGTGGTGGATGTGATCCACTGGTAGTGACTGTGTATCACTAGTTAGTAGCTGTGTGCTACTAGGAGTGGTTTTGTACTACTAGATAGTAGTTGTATACTACTATGGATAGACACAATTGTTTTCTATTGGATGGCATTGTTTTGATTTCCATAGAAGACTACCACTAGTGTTGGAGATGATTTCCAGCTAGATGCATAGTTAATGTGTTGATGGATAGACATTCTTCAGGAGGAGAATGGTCCAGGTAGGAAAGATTGTTGGTNAGATGTTTATTGTACTTGTTCGCAAGATGAACTAACATCTCATCTAGATAGATATTTCTTGTTTTCTCTTGTTGTTCTTGTTCTGGGAAGGTACGCTTGTGATGAACAATAACTGCAGAAGCTATCATAGAAGAAGTTTATAAGGATGACACAACTTCCAAATGGGAAAAAATCATAACAAATAGAAACAAACTTAAAGAGACTCAGAGGAGTCATACTCGAAGGAAGTCGGGAGTCAAAAGGAGACCAGAACATGCTTGTGACACTTTGCAGAAAGAAAAGAGAGATGCAGGAGGCGGAAGCATGGACTCTCTCAAATGGAGGGATCTAGTCACAAAATTCCAAAAGAAGAGTATTCATATTTCTCATTCAGGCATGAAGTCAATATTAGGAGGGAGTTAATCCCCAATGATATGATCCATTGAATAATCCATGAATACTATGAATTATTTTTCCATGTTCTTCATTACAAGTAGCAACCATGATAAGCAACACATGTTCATATTGACTCTAGAATAAGTCTTATTTGAAAAGAAGCCTTGAATATCCTTGGTTGTCCATCTACATTTATGTTCCTATGGTGGAAGGAAAAAGTTGGAGCCTTCAACAAAGAAGGGAATGTAAGATATAGAAGATTCCATAGACTCCAACATTAAAGTGAAACATGAGGAAGAACATGAAGATTCCAAGAAAGAAAGAAAAGTTAGAACAACCAATTGAACGACTTTGAACCCGCTAAAAGCAGTCAAGCAGAAGGAATGGAAGGAAGTTGTAATGAAGAGCAATGTATGTGAGAAATTGTAAAAAAGACTTATAAATGGAAGCATTGATAGATACAAGGTGAGACTCAGGGCTAGAAGGTTCTCCCAGAAGGAGGGAGAATACTATGATGACAACCTTGTTCCAATGACCAGACATACCTCTACCTGAGCCATTATATCTCTTGCAGTATCCATGGGTTGGAGTTTACATCATATGAATGTAAAGATTGTTCTTCTCAATAGAGTAATTGAAGAAGAAGCATATGTAGAGAAACCTCAAGGTTTTGAGGTATACCAGAAAGAGACCCTTGTATGCATATGAAAGAAGACCTTGTACGGATTCAAGAAATTAGGTTCAAAGCCTCTCATGTATAGAAGAAGCATGGTGAAAAATTTCTATGAAAAAGGAAGTATATTAAAATGGTTCTTCAGAAGTTCGAGATGATGGATTGCAAATCCATGGAAAAATCCCATGATGATAGATCTGAAGAAGTTGAGAGACTTTGATCCAGTAGACTTGTCTCTGTATCAACAATTGTTTGGCTCGTTAATGTATCTAGAGAATACTCAAACAAATATTTTGTTTTGTGGGACATGATATACAGTTGCATGGATTTATCGATTCAGTTTGGATAGGGAGTGAAGATAATAGAAGAAGTGATTCTTGGATTTGTTTCAATTTGAACTTTGCCACGATATACTGGGCTAGCAGGAAACAAAAGTTTGTTGCACTAAGCACTGCAGAAGAAGAGTATATTGTAGCTTTTGATGCTTGTAAGGAAGTAATGTGGCACTGTAAGATGGTTTCTGGACTATTTGATTAGGTGTTGGATTTGTCCATGATATATTGTGATAATCATATTTGAGTGAATTTTTCAGAGAACCCAGTGTTCCATGAAAGGTTGAATCACATTGAGATCGAGTATTATTTTCTCCATGATAGAT
This sequence comes from Picea glauca, assembly GCA_000966675.3. NCBI lineage: Eukaryota > Viridiplantae > Streptophyta > Pinopsida > Pinales > Pinaceae > Picea > Picea glauca. Next base: position 12,225 of record JZKD02S0512540.1, on the reverse strand, counting down.
TCTAGAGGGGAGAAGTGGCCCTCCAGTATATCTCCACAGATGAGAAGATAACAAATTCTTTGGTAAAGCCTCTATCCAAGATGAAAATTTTGTGTACTTAAGGGACAAGTTGGTACTCGTGGAGATGAATTCCTTATTAAAAAAGAAAGAGATTACTTCCAAGTTGGAAGGGAACACTGATATGTTATTGATTTATGGGAAGTGATTTTCCAATTCGGAAAATGGTCCAGGTTGGGCAGTCACCTTCCAGTCCGGAAAGTGGCCCAAGATTTCTGACGGACATTCATTTTCCAATTCGAAAAATGGTCCAGATCAAATAGTCATTTTCATAATGAAAATGGTCCAATGGATTGTTGATGTACCATAGATAACAATTCCCCTTGTGGTCAGTATGGGGAAATGGTCTAGGATAGTCATTCTTCTTGGAAGTCACTCTAAGTAGTGGTCAAGTAGAATGGTTCACCTCTCTAGGCAGTCAGTCTTTTGAAGTTCACAGTTGTGAGTAGTTTCAAAGAATGGTCTATTATAAGAGGTTGGTGCAGGATAGTCATTTCCATTAGGAAATGGTCTGGATAGTCATTCTCTAGGGCAGACTCATTCTCTCCAGGTTGCACTGCGATTAGTGTCAAAAGAATGGCCCAGTTAGGTGAATGGTCCAGGTTCATCAATTAGGGACATGCATTCCCTAGGGTAGACTCATTCTCTCCAGGTTGCATTGTGATTAGTGTCGGAGGAATGGTCCAAGCTCAGAAATCAGGGAAAATTATTCTTCTATGCTTGGGAAGAATAGTCCAGATAGCCCATGGCTAATGTGTTTACTTTCTGAGGGTAGATGTTATTTCAAATATCACATATGTGAGTGGAAGAATGACCCAAATGAATCAGTTTGTATCATGATATTGTTTATGCAGGTTGATATAAGATGATATGATTGTTGCAGAGACTGTATGTCTATGAACAATAGTTGTATGCTACTGTGGTGGATGTGATCCACTGGTAGTGACTGTGTATCACTAGTTAGTAGCTGTGTGCTACTAGGAGTGGTTTTGTACTACTAGATAGTAGTTGTATACTACTATGGATAGACACAATTGTTTTCTATTGGATGGCATTGTTTTGATTTCCATAGAAGACTACCACTAGTGTTGGAGATGATTTCCAGCTAGATGCATAGTTAATGTGTTGATGGATAGACATTCTTCAGGAGGAGAATGGTCCAGGTAGGAAAGATTGTTGGTGGACATGCATTCTCCATGTGGAGAATGGTCCAGGTTGACATATTTTCTATATACCATGGACATATATTCTTCTAGGATGTATGTTCAGATTAGAAGAATGGTTTGTCTCCCCGAGTTCACAGTAGTGACCAGAGTGGAGAAATTGGTACATGACAAATATTTTCCATGATTTCATAGTAGTGGTCATAGGGAAAAATGGTCCAAGATAGTCATTCTTCTAAGACATATGTTTGGATAATAATAATGGTCCTTGTAACCCATGGCATGGATTTCAACATCTGTTGGAACAAATATTCTTCTAGGACATATGTATGGATTAGAAGATTGGTCCTTGTATCACTCTGTGAAGTGAGTGACTTATTCAACATCATGCCCAATTACTAAGACGGAGTATGGATTCGATAGATGATGCAGTTGATGCTATCAGATGATATTGATAGTGAAGATGTTTCTCATGAGTTGATCTATGTGATCATGAGATGGCATGTGTGGCTATGATGATGCTAACAATTGAATCATTTGTTTGTGCTCAATACCATTTCCTTTAATAACTCCCTAGCTAGTAGGGAGTGTTGATATTATGGTAGTTGAGGGAGGTATTAACCTCTACATGTAACCTTTGACAAGAGTAGAATGTTTCAGGAAGCAAGAGAAACCCTAAAACATTGGATAATAACCCTAGAAGGCAAGTCGACTCAAGATAATAATTTATATCCAATTATTGTCCTCCAGAAGTACAAGTCGTCACTGTTATGTCACTTGGAAGAATATAAATAAGAGGGTGCTAGACATCATTTGACACACACTCTCACAACTCACACAAACTAGTGGTGTGCAAGTTTTGGAGTACAGTTGCAGCTACTGAAACTGAGATTTTGGTCTCTGGTTATGGTTTGGAATTTTTTTCCTGGTTATGGTTTGGACTCTCTGCTTAGTGCGCTAGATTTGGAGAGACGTATGCTACCTTGGTTGAATATTGGTTCTAAGGGTTTGCTTATGGAATTATTCTATCTATCAAGGTTAATGTGCTCAAGGGTGGTTTCAGCCTATGGTTGGGTGACAATATTGGTATATTTTCTATGGAAAAACGAGCACATCTCTTTATTTTCTAACAAGAATGATGTTCAATTCATGGATTTGGGGGAGCTTATGTGTGACATGGAGACCCATTAATTGTGTTGCAATAATACATGCAAAGAGGAAACTTGGTAGGAGCTCCAATTATTATCATATGGGATGAGAAATACAATAAGCACAACCTAGAAGAGAACCATTGTTTCTCCAGAAAAATTGTGTCACATTGAAAGTGAAAATGTACAACTATAGGTTGTTTTTCAAGCCATACACTTGTATAAAATGATCGATCAAGAGGAAAACATAGAATCAACACTCATAAAATTAATGGTCATGCTTATTCTTTGATTTCAGAGAGGTCGTACAAAAGAAAAATGAAAATACAAGTGTAGATGTTAGATATGATGTGACAATTTGTAGATTAGAAATGCAGATTTAACACTTTTGAATGAAAAAAAAATTACAACGTGTCTCCGAAAAAATAAATGTAAAAATTAAAAAAGATCAAGTGATCCAAGATTGTAGTATTCAGACATAAAATAGTATGCAGAACATCAATGTTTTAGTTAGAAATGGAAAAACAACAATGATATAACTAGAACAACACCAGAATAATACCAGAATAACACCAAAAATAACACTTTGATTAGTGATAGTAATGTTCACTTGCCTTTTCGAGGGGGCAACCTCCAAGAGAGAAGATCCCTATTACAATAATATCCAAGACAAAACTTCCCATACCCTCTACTCTGATTTATACTAAATATGTCTATCCAAAAGAACAATCTAGAGAAAGATCCTTCTAGAAGTGGAAGCTTCTATTAGGTCTTCTTACATTTGACTTATTCTTCCTTATTGCTAGGCCTTATTAATATTGACCTTTATTACATGAAAACATATTATTCTACCTATGTGAGGGATTAGGGAGGTTAGGTCCCTAACATGTCCTCCCCCTTAAAAACAACCTTGTCCTCAAGGCTTGAGATGAGGAAATTATTGCAGAATGGTAGTTGGTTCCCAAGTGGCATCTGTTGGAGGTGTATCTTTCCAATGGAATAACACTTCCTTGATGGTGTGATGACACAAGAAACGCTCATGCTGGTCCAAAAATGCTTGTGGATGCAACCGGATGAATCCTTCTTCATCCAAATTGGGAAGGTTGGTTTGAGTTTGGCACTTAGTTCCAATCACCTTCTTTAAGAAGGAGACATGAAAAACATGATGGGGCTTAGAATGACTGGGACAAGATAAATGATAGGCCACCTATCCCACATGCTTGAGAACAGTATAAGGACCATAAAATTTGGGTGCCAGTTTCTGACAATGGTCAGCCTTGAGGGAAGTTTTCTTATAAGGATGCAGTTGAAGAAACACCTGGTCTCCTTAAAAAAATTGATGTTTAAAGCGACCTTGATCTTCCTGTTGCTTCATGCGATTCTTGGCCATGACCAAATTCTCTTTGAGGGTACAGAGAATAGCCTCTCGAATTGTAAGTGTTTGGTCAACCGCCTGGACCTTCGAGACACCTAGAAGGTAAGAGAAAACTGAAGGTGGATTTTTCCCATATACTGCTTCAAAAGGAGCCATGCGGGTAGTTGTATGGTAAGAATTGTTGTACCACCATTTGACTAGTGGTAACCATTGAGCCCACTGATTTTTCCTTTCCGATGTAAAACACCTCGAATATGTTTCCAAAGACTTGTTGACAACTTCAGTTTGACCATCAATTTGGGGATGATAAGTTGTGTTGAGATGCAATTGGGTGCCCTGTAGCTTGAACAGTTCTTTCCAGAAATTGCTGGTGAAAGTTGGGTCTCGATCAGAAACTATAGAATGAGGCATGAAATGAAGCTTGAAGACCTGATCCATGAAAAGTTGAGCCACAATGGGAGTTGTAAATGGGTGTTGAAGAGCACAAAAATGAGCATACTTGGAAATACGATAAACGACCACCATGATGACTGATTTATTGCTCGATTTAGGTAAGCCCACAATAAAATCCATAGAGATATCCCTCCAAATAGCAGGTGGAATCAGAAGCGATTGTAGTGTGCTAGGAGCTTTGACTGTTTCACCCTTGTTGAATTGAAAAACATCACATTCTACCACAAAATTGTGAATGCCTTGTTTCATACCATCCCAGAAAAAATAACGTTTGACCCAGTCATAGGTTTTGGTAAACCCTGAGTTCCCAGTTGTGGGTGTAGCATGAAGCTCAGAACGTACCGTGGATTTAAGTTGTGATTGTTTACTTAAATACAAATGACCTTTGTAGTGAAGCTCATCATTGTGCCAAGAGTACCATTGGAAACTGGAGAATTGACCTGCAATTGTTGGATCAGATGAAAAATTTTGGGATCGTGTAGCCATTCCTAACGAACAGCTTGGAGCCAATCTGATATAATGAAGGAGAGGGAAAAAAGGGACCCTTCCTCTTCATATTTTCATGATTGTGCATCAACAACCACATTGTCTTTTCCTTTCTTGTAAATGATCTCATAATCATATCCAAAGAGCTTAGTCACCCATTTTTGTTGATCCTGGGAGGAAGGGCATTGTTCCATAAAATACTTGAGGCTTTGATGATTTGTCTTATTTTGGAAGCATTTCCCCAATAGATAAGGGCACCAAAGATCCACTACATGCAGAATAGCCAACATTTCCTTTTCATAGATTGATTTTCCCAAATGTCGCTCTAACAGTTGTTTGGTAGTAAAGGCCAAAGGCCAACCATATTGCATAAGGACTACTCCAATTCCTCTCCCGGAAGCATCACATTCCAGGATAAAGATCTTTATGAAATCAGTAAGGGTCAAGACTGGAGTGGTGCACATGGACGCCTTCAAGGTTTGAAAGGCCTCATCAGCTACGGGAGTCCAAGTGAAAGAATTATTTTTAAGGAGAGAAATTAGAGGGGCCGCAATCTTTCCATAATTCTTAACAAACTTGCAATAATAACATGTTAAACCCATAAATCCATGCAAGATTTTGAGATTCTTTGGGTGAGTCCAATCCTACATAGCTTCAATATTTTTAGGATCCACCCTAACACTTGCCTTGCCAACAATATGACCCAAGTACTCAACTTACGAGGCTCCAAAATCACATTTATATTGTTTGAGGAAAAGTTGGTGTTGAGAGAGTAGATGTAGAACTTGATCCACATGAGCAAGATCGGTTATCCATGTTTTACTATAAATGAGGATATCATCAAAGAAAACTAAGACAAAATGATGGAGAAAATGATGAAAGACATGATTCATGAGGCTTTGGAAAGTGGAGGGAGAATTACACAAGCCAAAGGGCATGACCAAAAACTCATAGTGGCCCTCATGAGTTTGAAATGCAGTATTAGGAATGGCTGCCTCATTCATACGTATCTGGTGGTAGCCAGAAATAAGATCAAGTTTAGTAAAGAACTCGACACCACTCAATTCATCCAAGAGGTCATCAAAGACAGGAATGGGAAATTTGTCTTTGATGGTGAGTTTGTTGAGGGCACGAAAGTCAGGACACATGTGACTAGAGCCTTATTTCTTAAGGACCATGACCACATGAGAAGAGTAGGGGCTCATACTAGGATGAATAACACCTACGGTAAGCGATTCTCGAACAATTTTCTCAATTTCATTTTTTTGGGAAAAGGGGCGATGATAGGGATGAACAATGGGAGGGAGGATGTCAGGGGCAAGGGGAATGGAATGATCATGAACACCATGGGAAGAAGGAAGTCCCTAGGGAGTGGAAAAAACAACTTGATGTTTGGAGAGGATGGATTGGAGGTCCTGCGACACATAGGGTGTCTCAGTGGCTTGAATGGCATAGAGTTGTGAAATAATTCTATAATGACCTTTTTTGAGGAGTTTTTCCATGCGATGGGAACTTATGATCTCCAGGGAACCGACGATGATGCATTGGAACTTATATTGTTGGCCCTCCTCGTTGAATTGCATGGTTAATTCCTTAAAATCCATGAGAATGAGACCCAAAGTCCTTATCCATTATGCACCCAACACAATGTCACAACCACCCATGTCGATAGAAAACATATGATATTTCATGTGGTACTGACCAATTTGGAGAAGAAAATTTTCACAACGCCCCCCACATTTCATGGACCCGCCATTAGCAATCATGATTTGAAAATTACTTACGATACAGATATAACAATTAGTTTCTTTGGCAATGTAGCGATGAATAAAATTATGGGTGCTTCCACTGTCAACAAGGATGATGACCTTATGATGCTTAATGTAACCAATTAGCTTGAGGGTTTGGGGAGCAAAGAACCCAATGAGAGCATTCAAGGAAATGATCGGTTCGACTTTGGGAGGGTCGAAGGGTGGGGTCATGTCAGTGGGTTCAAGTGACTCGGCCATAGGGGGGGCCTTGACATCATCTTATGAAACATCCTCGGATATGGCCATAAAAAAAAATTGTTCCTTACACTTGTGTCTGTTACACATGAAATTTGCACACCTAGGTACCTCACCCTAACTGTCGTAAAGTGTCATATAAGTGTCTCATACACATCGACACCATGGAATAACCTATGTCACAATACCTAGTCAATGTGGAGGAGGGATTTATTACATGAAGGCCAAAATACCAAGTACACATGAATTATTATTAATATTCATGAAAAATAAATTAATTAAGTGTGAGAATCAAGTGCACATGAATTATTATTAATATTCATGAAAAAGAAAGTAATTAAGTGTGAGAATACACCTCACATTTGGTTTCTTATTTTTTAGGGAAGGTGGAGGATCTCATAGATGGTTGAAATATTTCCTCCTTAAAATCCTTGAGAGATATTTCCTCCCTAAAATTCTTAAGAAATATTTTCTCCCTAAATATCTTAGATATCCCTTTTTTAGTGGATCTGATGAGAGATCCTCTCCATGGTGGTTAAGCCTCCAAATCCTATATAATGATGGATTTCCATGGAGGAGGGGGGCATGGATAATTTTATAGATACCAAACTTATGATCTCATAAGGAAGGAAGAAAATTGGAGGTATCAAACTTATGGTCTTGGGAGTTGTGTGCAAGGGCTGGACGAGGAGGACTTGGAGAGGTTGTTGCAACTTCATCAATGTTTTGTAAGTATCTCTTTTGAGTTATCATTAATACATGTGCTTGGCCTATTTAATTCAAGTTTGTGTACATTTGCATGGAATTGTCTCTTTTGGATAAATCAAGTTTCAAACTAATCATGGTAGAATATGAAGTATGCTTTGTCTTTATTGTTTATTGGATTGCAGGACTCGTTGAAGGACTTGGAGATCAAGTTCAACTTGGACTGAGCGAGGATAAACTTCGTAAAAATGTAATCATATATTATTTCGCTTATCTATTTATTATCTTAGCTATGTTTAAAGGAAATTCAGTGTTCAAAGTTAGCACTTTTCCGTCTTGGTCATAGGGGTCTAAGATCCAAGAGGGAATTCACTTGTCTGCAAGGGAATTTTCCTACAACAGAAATTGGCGACTCCGTTGGGGATCGACATAGATTTTTATTTACTTGGTTTTTCCCTTCCCTTTTCCCACCTATTAGATCATTTTTACTGTTTTTTCATGATCCATTACCTTTCTCCCATCTTCACTAGCAATTTCACCAATTTTTGTGCATTCTGGGTGAGTTTGTTTGCATTTTTTGGATTTTTTTTTTTTTAGGTTCTAGGAAGATCAATGACCCCCCCTAGGCCATATCAGAGCACTGATATCTAATCAGTGCTTTCATATAGTGATTTAGGGAGCGTTGTGGTGCTCTGTACCGTTGAGACAGGGAGCGCTAGTCTCCTTCTTAGAGGATTTTTTCCCTCCTCTGCTCAGATTTTTCCAGCCTGTTTTGTGGAAGTATTTACCCAGACTCTGTATGTTGGTTTGTGAAGTTATTTAGGTTGATATTTGGTGATTATCACTCCCTAATGTCTTGATTGGATCTTGAAACTTTTTTAGAAATGTGAAATTTCCCTTTCTAGCTACTTGTTTTGTCGGGACAATTTGAGTGATTTCTCTTTCTCTGTCTTTTCTTGGATTCTTCTCTGCATCTTCTTGTACTCCTTGAATGTTTTTTAGTTGTTGAATATTTTATTGAGTTCTTGTTAGAAAAATTTTCTACTTGTTTTCTTTCAGTTCTCATTGCTTTAAGTGCATGCTTTGTTTGAAACCTTTGTCGCTTTGTGTCTTTTGCATCTGCATATGACTCTTTCTTCTGGTTGAAAGTTGTGGAGAATTGAAGGATTTGTATTTAATTTATTTATACATTAGAATCAAACAAAAAATATAGTTTCATTCTTTTTGTTGGGTAGTGAAAATATCTTGCATTTGAAGTACTGAAATTGCATGGTTTTTGGCATTTTGGGACATTGTGCATCTAGGAATGATAAACGTTTTCTCCTTCTCGTAATATAGCTTTCATCAAAGTGAAATATTTGAATTCTCCTTTGTTTGCATTGTTTAGAGTTGGTCAAAACATCATTTAGGCCACGCCATTTTCCTCTTGAGTCAACAACAACCTTAAAAATCAAGCGCTAAACTAAAATTTATTAGACATTTTCATATTTTCTAGTAGAAAACCTACAGTAGCTTAGGGTGTAGGGATTTGGAATATGTGTGAAAGATAACTTTCCAAAGTTGTAAACAAACATAGAATCTTGGGTTAGGGAGCAGTGAAATCCACTTGCTACATTTTGTCCCGGGAAGCCCTTCTAACACAAGGGTCAATCACGAGGTCGCATTAGGGCCGACAGAGTTACTCACCCTTCTTTGTTGGTCTTGGTGTAGAGATTGTGCATATTATTGGGGGTCACTTGAAGGTATACCCACGATTATGTGTGGGAGCCTCTCAAGTTGATTTCGGGCTAGATACCCTTCCTTTGCACGTGGATCAGACTGTCGACTATTTCCCTAGGCATCATTTTTGTAGTTGGTAACCTTAGTAGCTTATCTCTTTATGGTATTTACATGAGGTGACTGTGGAGGGGCAAGTCTTCACGGTACCTAGAATTGATGTTGGCCAAAATCACTCGGGCTCCTTGGAGGGTATACCCACAATTATGTGTGGAAGCTTGCACCAGGGTGTAAGTTCGTTAAGCAGGTCGTCAATGTAACTTTTCCACCCGCTCTATCTCAGCCCCTTCTTACATTGTTCTCGCGACATTAGATTTCATCACCAACTAGTGCGTTCATTGTGAGAAGGTTTTGTTTGTTTGATTGCTTCCTATATTTTTAGTGTGTGTTGTTTATTTTCCCTAGTAGAATCTAGGTTGGATCTTTGTTTAATGGAGTCAGTTCCTGGAACTACCAATGGAGCAACCCCTACTCCGGAGGAACCTTTTGTTTTTCCTTCTTACGAAAACGTTGGTCCTCCTTACATCACTACTTTGAGCCTTCCAGGTCTCACAATTGGGTTACCGGTATGGTTGTTTCCACTCTGGTAATATCGAATGCAACAAGTGCTTCATATGTAAGAACACCACCCACACATCAACCTCATGTCAACCTTTCTCCTTCTTCATCGGTTAGGTCTCCTTCCCTTTCTCCTTCTTCTCCCAGTGAAATCTCTAAAGAGAGTAGCTAGGTTGATAAGAAGAAGAAGAAATAGAAGGAGAAAAAGAAGAAGAACCAGAAAGGGACCAACCCTCCAACTACATCAGATGTTGGATCCAAGCAACCAACTATTATTAATCGTATTGGGGGCGTTGATGAGGTCGATACAAATAAAATGAAGAATCCTAAACCCAAATTCCCTTGCAGTCTTTGTAAGGGTGACCACTTTTTGAGGCATTTCCTTGGTCTTCCCAAGGTCTTAGAAATGTGGTCCTCCACATCACCAGCCCCTGCTGAACATGCTGGTAACACCCCATCAACTAGTGATGTTAAGGCTGGTAAGAAGAAGACAATTATCAAATTTCCTTGCATGTTATTCAAAGGTGATCATTACTCTCACCTTTTTCCTCGTATGGACGAGGCTTCTTCTCTTTTGGAAAATCTTCAACTTCCAACTGGTTATCGTAATATTTCCCCCAACCCATCGTTAGTTGATGGACTAGTCAATCCGGTTCCATCCCCGGTCATTCTAGTTGATTAGGTGGGCAATATGGTTTCATCCTCGGTTGAACCACTACCCAAAGTAATTGATCCAATTCTGCCATCGGTCATCCCCACTCTTCACCTAAAGAGTGAACCCAAAGTGGTTTCTTTGGTTACATCATCAGTCAATCCCACTCCTCCTATGAAGAGTGCCAAATTGGTCAATATGTTTCCGCCATCGGTCAATCCCACTCCTCGCTTGAGGATTGACAAAGTGGTTTCTCCAATTACATCATTGTTCAATCCCACTCCTCCTCTAAAGAGAGCCAACGTGGTCGATCTGGTTCCTCCATCTGTCAACCCCATTCTCCCCTTAGAGAATAAAACCCAAGTGGTCAATATGATCCCATCATCGGTCGATCCTACTCTCCCTATAGAGAGTAAACCCAATACTGCCCATGTTTTTCTCGTTGATACAGAATCTACCATGCTGGGGGGGCATTCCTCCTTCTCCTACGAAACCCCCTCCAAGTAATGAGGCCATCATTTTTTATTGGGGTGCGCTAATTGGACCTCGTCTTCCCTATGAAATTACTTTCAAGATTACAGTACAGGTTTGTGGTTGGGTCGTTCCTCAGACACTGGTAGATGAAGATGCATCTGTTAGTATTTTATCCTCTATTACTTGGAAAGATTTTGGTTATCCTCAGCTTGTACCAGTTACGCAGAATCTGTTAGCTTTTAACATAAGAACCAATAACCCTTTAGGATTCCTTCCTTAGTTTCCCATAACTTTGGGAGGGAAAACTGTCTTTATTGATGTTATGGTAGTACAAGACCCCTTGTATTTCGATTTACTCCTTGGGTGAGATTATGTCTATGCCATGAAAGCTAATGTGTATAGTTTTTTTCGTGTGATATCTTTCCCTCACGATGGAAGAATTTTGGCTATTGTTCAACTTTCATGCATTCGTCCTGACTTGATTACCAACCCAATGACCTCCCTAAGCGGTTCTTATATGCATATGGTATCGCCCTCACCACAGGTCAATTATGTGGCATTATCTCCCATGCCTTCACCTGTCGATGAAGATGAGCCTCTCACTGTAAGCTCAACCTCTTGTGACTTAGATCCAGTAGTTGACATGGTGATATCTTTGATAAGGATATTAGAGCCAGATCTCCCTACCCTTATCGAGATCGTCGACATGTATTCCTTCCAGAGTAATTTTCTTCCATCTAGTGAAGATCTCTTAGAAGCCATGATTGACGTTTGTCCCTTGACATGTATTCCTTATAGAGTAGTATCCTCTTGGAAGCCATGATCAAGCAGAGGTTACGACCATAGTTTTTCCTTTCTATAGAAATCTCATTAAAAAATGAAACAGAGGCTACGAGCATAGTTTCTCTTCTCTGTGGAAAGCTCGTTAAAAATGAAACATAAGCTATGAGCATAGTTTTCCTCTCTATGACAAGATCGTTAAAAAATGAAACAGAAATATGGGGATTCAACCCAAAGCCTTGAGCATAGTTATTTTCCTATGTCAATCTCGTTAAAAAATGAAACAATCACCTCTTCTAACAAGTCGAGTCTTTCTTTAGGTCTCGCATTTGAACCTTCATTTCATCCACCCTTATCCTTTTTCTCCATCTAGTACAAAAATTGGTGACAACCTCAAAGTCGGTGAATGAATTGAAGCTTGGGGGGGCATGTCTCCAGCCTTTCATTATCATTATGGAGTTAACCTCCTAGTTTTTCAAGCTAGGGGAAGAGTACCAACCATCCATGGGTATCCCAACCTTTGGAAATTACGTTGGGAATTTACAAGCATAGTTTAATTTTGTTTCAAGCTTGTGTAAAAATGAAACCAATA
>JZKD02S0512528.1:237951-272489 GCA_000966675.3 Picea glauca | reverse complement strand
ATAGAAAAGTTCTCCTGGTGTAGAGTAACAATGGGCATTGTTGCCCTGGATTGTTGACTATATAATCCCCTGGACCCCTAGATGCAAAGAAAACAACAAGTGGGAGAATGTTGGGAGAATTGCTCAACTAGATTTAATTTAGATGCATGATTTATATGATATTCTTATCCATTAACCATTCCATAAATTCTACATATATTCCAATTGTATTCATGGAATCAAGTAACAAATATACCAATAGATAGATAAATCATCGAAGATAAAGAACACCAATTATATTCTTATGGACATGTCCACAAAATCACTTACTAAGGAGTGATTCATTTCCCAACTATAGGAATCAACTATAGATTCTAACCCCATGCCAAGATATGATACCACCAAGGTGAAGGAAGCTTCTACAAAGCTCCAATCTCATTCATCCCAGCCCATAATTCCCAAAAATTTGTTCAAGCTAGACATCTACCATATATCTTCTAATAAGACTCCTCCATGAATCTCACCTAGCCATATTTAAGCTATGGGAAAAAAATGGTCTTCTTGTCCTTAGCCAAGCACAACACAAGGTAATACATTTCTCTTCTGTGTTATATAGTCCCTTAGGAATTCTTCCACTCTAGTGCTCCAGTACATGTAGGAAGAATCCAATCCACTGAATGTCATTTGGTAATTCCTAGAGTGGTAGACCATTAGTTCAACTATGGATAATTTTTCACACACATAGGGTTGCATATTTACAGTTTTATCCAACTATTGTGGACATTTCAGCCATGGTTCCCCCTTCAAAACCAACCCCATTTTCCCGTTTAATTGACAACAATTCCCATTGTGTCTCAGGTTCACATTGGCCTCATATCCATGGGATTCTATTCCCATTTGCAAGCATAAAAACTATGGAATCATACATGTTTTATCACAACCAAGGAGAGGAAATCCTCATGGGATGGAAGGAGAACAATTATGTTATAATGATAACATAGAATGAATGTAAATGGAAGGAAATAAGGGACCTTTTGTTTTCATGAGGCCTACTCTCTTCCAAAGGATTTGATACCTGTACTTACTACACAAATAGTCAAAGGATGACATGAGAGATTTTTAAGGAAGCATGGTAAAAAAGGTAGTACTTACCAAAGGATAAATGTCAAGGAAAAGTCACCTATGCATCCCCTTTCATATTCCCCCCTTGTGGTATCGTAACCCCCTTGTTTCTCCCCAAGCAACCTTTTCAAGGATACTGTTTTTATTATATATCATTTTTATACATGATTTTACATAACCGAAGCACACCATGAAAATATCCACATGGTGGTTCCTGGAAACATAGCATGCACACAATAATCCTAGCTCACTACTTGAACTCACACACATTCATTAAGAGAGCCTTTTTCTTGGTCTCCACAGTAGGAAAATTTACAATGCATTTCACATTTTACAACATGGGGTCATTATAACTTATCCCACTTGGCTTTACACTTGTCAAAACCACCTCATTATGAATATGGTAAATTGAGCGGACCCATTCTTCACACCCCTCACATGAAATTGTCATTATTTATGAAGGTTAATCCATTCACTAACAAGTGTATCAACATGTATCCCTAAATATATGGGGAGTTAAAACTCCCATAGTATCCATTATTCCATATCGTTCCTCCACCAACGCGAGAAATTATGAGTAGTATGATGGGTTAGTGGGAATATGTGTGTGGGTTTATCATATTGATCATTCTGGAATGTCCTATAGTTATTGATACCACCCATGTTCTTGGCCTTTGTAGTGTTGTTGTAATAGTGGCAACGAATGAAGGTGCTCTTTATAAGAAAAAATGATATAGTTTGGTTGTATTTCAGAGTGGTTTGTCGGAAGTCTTGGATTGGAATACACTTCTCTCTCCAGTAAACACATGCCACTACCATTATAGGCACAAATGATGCATTTTTTGCAAATTGAGAGAGGTCCAACAATAAACTAAAAGGTGTGTGAGAGAGGGAACTAAATTTCAATGCAGTTATATGAACTCCATAATTCAGTGGACTTGGCTACATGAAGATTATGACAAGAAATTGTAGGCAAAGAATCGTGTCAAGGATGAATGTGAAATGGACACTGCAACACAGTTATTGGATCTCAAGGAATCATAGAAGGAGTTCTCCACCTTCATACTAGTCTCACATAGAAAATACTTGGAGTTGGAATCTTAGTTGGGTTATTTAAATCCTCAATGAATAGAATTGTGGCTCATCTCTGCCTCCCATATGAGGTTACTTCATCTCCCCCCTCTTCAAATTCCGTGTTAGTATGAGAATCCCCATTCAATGACTTCTCTTTGATTAATACTACGGAATTTGATGCTTAGAGTATTCTTGATTTGTCTATGGAGGATCTAATAGGTGTAGTCAACACTATGGATAAACTTGACATGGATATGTGCACAATGAATACAACTATGGAGACCTAGGTGGACTCGAATATTGATACCCTTCTTGGATGCAATTTTTAGTTTTTTTTCTATACATGTGCAAATTTTTGTCATCTAATTTGGTTGTTGTCCCAATTTATATGGTAGTATACCTACCAGGACTATAAAAACTAGATTACGGTAGGTATTGCTATGATATTTTGGATGTTGAATTATGCCTTTTAATAGTCAACTGCGGCTAAATTCTAAAACTTTTGTATTACACTACTATTCGATTTGGCCACAAATTTTTCTAATACAAAATCTATATGTTATTGTGAAAATGAAAGTATCAAGGTCATTGTGGTTTTTGTAAGTGAGGATTCCCTGAAGAGTAATTATGTTATGAAAGTGGATAAAGTTATCTCCTATATTATTAAGGGTTGTGTAAGTTAAAAGGAAATGAGGTTCAATGTCAATTTTCTTTATATCACAAATTTTACAAATTTGCTCATCCCAAGGCATTCTTGGGTTAGTCCAATGATCGATTTCACCATGGAGGTCATGCCATTGGTCTTGATTTTGACAATACTCGAGTTTGTTATTTAAGTTCATAAATTTGGAGAAATAGTTTTGATCAACCAAATTGGGATTGATAAAATATTTGTAGTATTTCAACTTCCTCTTACTAATGATTTCAACGCCACTCTACATATTATCTTTAAAATTGGTAATGATGTAAGATTTAATAGTCAATACTAATTTTATTATATTCTTTTATGTTCCAATAGTTATGCCAAGCCTCAAAATCTTTAGCCCAACCTATTTTGATATTGTGGCGCCCACTTCTCATACTAGAAGCAATAAAATGGACCTTTTCTTTTCTCATTTTGAATAATTTATCTTTGTAATGTGTTGAGGCGAGAAATGGAAAGTCCTCACTCAAGAATTTTTGAATCCCAATAGGCTAGGTGAGATAGGTGGGAATGTTACCTTGGGATTATAGTCTGCTCAAAATGATCAATCAACCGTCAATAAATATGTTCTTGGGCCTGATACTATTTATCAAATTGTATGTTTTGCTAAAAAAAAGTAAAAAAGTGTTTATTTATAAAGTTTATAAAATTTAAATGAACAAATAAAGAGTACATACATCTGAAAACCAGTAACCACAAGTCTCAATTGAAAAGAAACCATTTATTTTTATTTTTATTAATGATGACTTTTCTGAGTTACAACCAACCTTGTTACGAGGAAAATATCTATGGCAAGGGGTAAACCACAACATGCAAAATGACACCCATAAATCAAATCTAAAATCAAGTATTCTAGATAAATAGAAATGCTAACAAGATAAGGCTAAGAGCCTACCTCATCCGGACGTCTGAAGATGACCTCGGCCGAGCTCATGACTGAAAGCTTGATGCTTGCAACTTGTCCTCAACAATCAAGATATACAAGCATATAGAAATTATATAGAAAGTTAGCATATAAACTAGCATAATCCATTACAATGTATGACAAATATGTCCATGGAAAGTAAAGTAAATATTTGCAACATATAATTGGACAAGAAAATAGTATTTTTATTAATTAATCAACATAAGTACATAGGTGACAAACTTCTATAATGACACATATTAGAACTAAGAAACTAAGTCCCTCCAGTTGGGCCTTCACCACTTCAATACTCTACAAAGGAAAGCTCACAAGTATTAGGAGTCAATGAGGTTCTCCATCTCAAGATAGGGAGAGCATGGGGGCCAAACACAAAGAGTTCAAACTTTCAAGCACAAAGGGATGCAAAATCAATATGAAGTGAAATTTCTCCAGAGTGTCTTTGCTCTTAATGGTGTGTGTGTTCAAAGGATTGTATATGGCTCAATTTATAGCCTCCAAATGGAATTGAAGGCTCGGGTCAAAGAGTTTCTAGTATATAGAAGGTCAATGATCATGGATCTCAAGACATGACGTGGAAATATGACATATTTTTTAATTTTTGAGTACAAAACCTGATGTACACAGGTTGTAATGGAGCAACCTATGTATACACGAGTTCTCTAATTGTAGGTTGTGTATATGGACAAAAATATGTATTTTTAGTTCTGGAGTGAGAAAAAGGGGAATTTAAGTTTGCAGAGGGAAATGGAAGGCCATCAAAGAAATATGCATTGAGTGTGGAAAAATTGCTATAACAAAACTCCTCTTTACAAACCCCACAAAGGTAAGAATCAATATCAGACTTAGAAGTCTAGGATGGTATTAAAATCATACAAAGAAACTGATGTCTGAAAGAAAAAGACCAAGACTGAAATAAACTAGATCAATCCAAGACAAAAGCTCATAAAGTCTTGACTATGCAAAATAGACTTAATCAAAATTGAAAATGAATTCATAAATTCTAATCAAGCTAAACAAACTGCCAAGATAAATGAATGACCTTTTGAAGCATGCCAAAAGTCTATGCTTCTAAGTTCTTTATTCTTTGCTCTTATGAAACTCAGAAAATGAAAGAATAAATATCAAAAATCTAACTTGAAACATGAGCAAACCTTATCACAAGTATTTCTCACGTCCTCCTTGTCCTTCCTTTCCTTCTTTTATTCTCCAAAAGGTAGTTTTCAAGTAGTTGAACTACTTTTAGTTACTAAAGTTAAATAATTTTAGTTGATAATAGGACAAATATATTTACGAGAAGGATAAATAATAATAATAAATCATCATGATAATCAATCACTCCCTTGTTTTTCCATAAACACACATTATGCACACATCATCATAAAAATAAATATAAGAATAGTTGAAATAATCATGCCTCGTAATAATTGACACTTGTATCTCCCAAAATTTTTAAAGCATGATATAAGTTTATTAGAAAAAATAATAATAATAGCCATCCGAAAAGATATGTGCCTCAAAGAAAAACTTATTTCACCATTTTAAATCAAAAACCATATTTTTTGTGTGTGAAGCTGTCTGTCTTTATGCACTACCCTCTGACAATGCTGCTTTGTGTTTGACCAAATCTGCATCAACAAATTCCTTCTCTTCACCCTTTAAAATCTCTGGGTGCATGTCATTAAAGGTAATCGTTCTCACACCATATTTGAGTTTGAGTCGCAAGGATTTGATGTTGTAGGTAAATGTTTCAGAGGATTCTAAACTAACTGATATGGTAGGCCATTATTTTTTACTTAGTCCTGACTCAATAGCGAAGGCTTTATATTTTTTCGGGAGTCGTGGAGAATGCACATGTGAAGCTACTTAAGCAAGATGCATGGAGTGTGGAAAAAAATTCTATAAAATATGCCCCCTAATGTTTGAGGTCAGAGAAGCAAATGCGATGGCCTAAATACATTATAATTCCCAGAAGTGGAGTAATGAGGACCCAACTGGAAAAACTAGTTACTCATGAGAATATTACAATTCATCTTGACTTTGTACACATGGCTACCAAACTGAATTACACTAAAGATCCATGTGGATATATATCAAATAGTTGGTCATGGCCATGAATAGAAAATACAATGTGGATACATGCCATAGGCTATCATAGTCACAAACAAGACACAATGGATTCCATTCTCAAAATAAATTGAATATATCTGTATACAATGTAGTACAATCTGATCTTCCACGATCACTGTAGTCATGCTGGCACATGGGAAGACCCAGGGTTCAACGCTACAACAACGCACCAACAAAACCCTAACTACCAACCCTTTTGGAAACACCTGTGAAGCAGATGAAGTCTCACCCGAGGTAGAGGCAGGGGTGGTTGTGAGACTCAGGTGTCTGCAACCTTAGATGGGACACATATCTGTGATTATGATACTTAATAGAGCACTTAGCACCGTCATATCCTCAATATGCAATCAATACCTACTTCATTGATAAAGTAGAGCTTTGCAACATTCACACTGATCTAATGTAGTTAAGTACTTAGCACAAACAGATGGATCATATCTAGCAAAAGCAAGCACTAAGCAGATTCATAGAAGTCATATCTAACATTCTTACACATCATTAACACAAAGCATGAACATATTTATCTATCTCTATCAATGCACTTAGCAAGAGAGTCAAAAACACATTAAGACAAGCACAAAGCATAACAACACAATGTTTACGTGGCTCACCCCCACCCTGGGGCTACGTCCACCAAATCTTCTTCTTTATTGTCTTCAGTCAATCAGTTACAAGCACAGAGCCTCAAAACCTTACTCCACACAGGATAGAAGATCTGCGCAGCCCGCTAGATCCTTCTTCCTTGTGTTACATCACTAAGCCTTCCACAATCTGCTACAAGGATCTGCACTTAACTCTGCAAGTCTCTTACAATCATGCACAAAGCACTTACCAACTCTACTTGCACTTAGCATACATTCACATCACATAGATGCACCACCACTTCTATCTAGCCTAAGCATCTATTTATATATACAAAATAGGCCTAAACATGGGTAAACCCATGGGCCGATATCCCATTCCCGTTACATATTCCCACATCCAAAAAAGGACAAAAAAAGGGGTTGAGATCTCGCGATCTCTTCTTCGTCTTGTGCTCCTCCTTCGACAGGATATCGAAGTCCAAAAATAGGTCAAACTTGACTAGATATCCAAAAAACCTGGTCAAGGGCCAACATGCCCCCAACACTCACCTGTGACTCATCTCGAGTCACTCTGATGTAGGAAGTTCTGCTTCGAATGATTAGAGCTTGGCTCGAATTGCTTTGAATTTCTGCTGTGCTATGCACTCTTTTTCAACAAATTCTTGAATGATTGCATCATTCACAGGTCCTTCCAAGCGCTGTTCTATCGTGGTTCTAACCTGCTCCAGTTCTGCTCCCTAATAAACAACTGATAGGACTTATCTTGTACTGTTTGGAGTTTCTGAATTATCTCCATAACTCTGCTCTAGATATTATGGATTTGCTGTTGCACGGTTCGCTGCTCTTGAGATATATTCATTCTCTCCACAACTGACAGAGACTTCTACTATTCCTGTAGTGTTTTTGCGTGTTGCTTCGCTTCCTGGAGATGTGACTCCAATGCCTGCAACTATGGGTTCTCGGTAAGTTTCTCATACATCTGAGCACTGGGATCAACAAATTGCTTGCATTCTAAGGTAAGGGCCTTCAGTCTGTCAACTGTGTTGCGGGAAGTGGCTTCTCATTGGTCCCTTATGTCCTGTGGAGTCTCGGGCACAATGCATAGTTCTAAATATGCAATGCGCTGTTGTAGCTGCTGGATTACTTCTTCAAGTTGCACTACTTGCTTTGTGACTTGATCCTCTGCCTTTACTTCTATGACAGTCACAGAGCGAAGTGCTCTGTTGACCATTTCCTTTACTTCAAGTTGCTCCGTGAGCAACTGTTCCTTATCTTTTTGCAGTTGGGATTTTTCTTCGTCGAACTTTGCCTGGAGAGCAAGCTTCTCCCATTTTGCAGTACTGCGTTTCTCTACAAGGACTCCTTGTACTTGTGTCAAAGCCTGGGTGGCTTGCGCTATTTCTTCTTGTGCTTGTCGAAGGCGAGCTTCAAATGTATTAGCTATTCGGTGGAGTTGAGATGGCTCATCTCCCAGTTTTGGTGTTCCTAATGGCAGAGGCACAGTGGAGACTATGTGGCCGGACTGTAGTGCTTGCTTTACTCCTTGGAGCTCAATCTCGATTCTATTGGACATCGCTTCCTGCTTAGCCTCTTGTTTCTCTGCTATCTCCAACGAAGCATCATTCAGGGTTGCTATAATGAAATCAAAGTCATATGAAGTGAGGATAGTCTGCATTTTTGTCATAGAAGTTTTCGATTTCTTTCAGGAGGAAGGCTTCGGGGGGGGGACCTTCCTTTTCTTCGAGGGGTCCTCCTCATCTCTAGGCGGTGTAACCTCGCCTTTCTTCTGCTCAACTTTAGTTCCATCTATCTCTCCGCCATCACCTCCTTGCTATGGTGATATGGAAGCAGTCTTCACAAATGCATTGTCTAAATCTTGAACCTCTTCAGTTTTCTTCATCCTGCTAGGTCCGGGTGTATCCTGCGGAGTTTCTGCACTGTCTATATCAGATATCTCCGTAGGGTCTGCTGGAATGAGGAGGTCCTCCGACCAGTCCTTGGTGATCTCCTCCAAGTCCTCCTCCGTTATCTTGTAATAGGACTGAAGTTGCTTCTTGTGCTCATCAGTGCGCGCTGTGATGTAAATGAAATGGCGGTCTGCACTAAATTTCATCAAAGGGTGGAACCAGTGTAAAGTATTCGATGTCATGCGATGCTCGAACTCTATAGATACCTTCAACTAGTTGTAGTATGCGTGAAATACAACATTGGACTACCACTGTTTATTCATGTCGCTTGAATAACATAGTGTGCTGAACTTCGCAACCAATGGTTCAAAGGGCTCGATGTCCAGGAAGGTCGCACCTTTCGGCATCTCCCAGGCAATGAAAGTGATCAGGATCAATAACCAGCTGGAGTGGAATTCATACCCTTGATCTTGTGCTTCTCTTCAGTCAAGTTATAATTGGTTCACCAGGTATTGTGCCCAATTCATTTGTAGGCCCTCTGCGCACTACCCTGCGAGGTCAACTATAAAACCAGTCACTTGGGTGGGTCGATTCTTGTGTACTAACTTCCTTGCAATCATATGACAGGCGAGGCGCATTGCGCCACTCTGGATAGAATCTACCTTGTAGCCTCGCATTCCCTTCTTGACATCGCTGTAGATGTCCTTGATCCTTTGAGCTAGAGCATGATCCATTGTTTTTTCGGGATAGAAATCCCGTGGGTCAGGGCCTTGCATAATTAGCCCTATGATCTGATTTATCAACGTCAGATCCACCGTTATGGGATGATTTAACCATATATAACCTCCATGGTAACAAGACAACAACAATTTGACACATTCATTCACCTCCTAGTTTCTTCCTAATTGCGGAATATTCATAACATTCAACAGGGTGGACTGCACGAGGTTATGGGTCCATGACTGAGGGACGATCTTCAAATTCTTTCCCTTTGTTCTGGTCAGGTACTTATGCAGGGCGAGCATGTTGTAAACTTTCCGGTCGCCGAGGTTGAAGTCACTAAACTTAAATGCTGCAATCTTATCTTGGTTTGTGCGAACTGCGCGTATCCCCTTTGGGAGGTAAGCAGTGACCAAGGCATACTAAAAATATCTAGGTACGCTGTCACGGTTTACAACACCGCTCAAAGGTGGTATATAAGTAGGTAATATGCTCAAAATCAACTTATCATTCATGAGATCATCCCTGTGCTTAGTTCTCTTCTCATCTGATGGTCGGGATGGTCTGACTCGAGCAGTTGACAGAGAGGCTGGTAGTCCTCTCGTGGATGATGCTTGTACACCTATGGATAATCCTCTCTCCGACATGACTCTTTCAGTCATCAAGTCGATCAAAACTTCCTCAACTACTCTTTCTGCAATGCTCAACTCGTCCAACATACACACTCGGGGTTAACAATCTCAGGTTCGGGGGGGATAGCTTAGACACAATAATGAGAGAGAGAGAGAAAGAATGATGATTACAGTATACAATCAACATAGTCTGTGGGCTCAAATTCTTAATGGGAAAAAGTGTGCTTGGTGCGTGGCACGGTGGGATAAATAGTTAAATCGACAACGAGTCGCTTGCAACGGGTATGAGGTCTTCATTAACTCGGTTCTGTCCATTATGGCATGGTCTCAACAGTCAGATGATGAGATGGCTGGACATAAATGGTTTTCTATCTGTTCGAAGCATTGATCTAATTATTATAACGTTCCCCAACGACTATATTGCTTCGCCATGGCGAAGTGCCATGTGTTGTTGTTCTGATATCCTGACAAAGCTCCAATTTTGAAAATTTTCCTTCTGTGAGGTTCCTTCTGGGACTTTCTGTAACTTTTCAATCTTAGCCCTCTTCTTACTTATATTTCTAGCCTTCTTTCCAGTGAGCTTCATCTTAGTGTGCCTTTTTCCATTCTGATTCTTATCTTCTCTTAACATAGTTACTTCGCACTGTTGAAATTCTTTCCTAGGATTAAGGGGTAGTACCTCTTCTTTGTCTGGGATAAGTACTTCAGTCTTTTGTTGGTCTTCTAATGTTCTTGCAGCTTTGACATCCGGGTCTCTAGTGTTAAATAACTTCGATTTGTTCTACTGTTCTGCAATCAAGTGTGCGATCCTTCTAGTCACAAATTCTTTTAACTCCTGCTTCTATTGTTCTAACACTGCTTATTCTTATTTCCTTCTGGCCTGGTCTCTTTCAATCTAGGGTCTGGCTAGTAACATGGTAAATGGGGTGCTGTCTTCAATAAATTTAATAATCTCAAAATCTTCTTCTGTAGAAGTTCCATTGGCATTCATAGGTATCTTAGTGAGCTTCCCACATAGGTTTACCAGTTTTCCTTTGAATAATCCTATTCCTCCTAATGAAGGAATCATAGAAGGCTTCCCTATATCTTCCCAAGTTCTCTCTGTCATGATATTCACCTGTGTTTCCTCATCCATAACACAGTCAATGTCGAAGTCTCCTATTCTTGCTTCGATGCATTCTTTTTCTTTGAATATCCCCGATAAGATGACATGTCAGTGGTCATTTAGGGTTTCTTTCATATGTAACAATATGTTCTCTAATTCTTTCTAGGATTCTACTACAGTCTCTAGATCAACCTTAGGGTTTTCTTGGTTCAGATTCATTCTTTCAATCTTAGCAATTATTCTAGGGAAATCCAACACTTCATGGTCCTTAGCTTTGCAACAAAGACAACTAGGTCTTCTTCCAGGGAATTCTTTAGCAATATGTCCTGGTCTTCTACAACTGTAACATAGCTTTAATCCTCTCTTTCTTTTAAATGATCCCCAACTTCTCCTGTACTGCGCGCTAAGAGCATAGGAGCTAACCTGCAACAAATTCTCTCTAGGATCCTGCATCCATTTTTTAGTCCAAACATTCTTTCTATGCATAGGTATAACATATCTTTCACTATTCTTGTCAGATCTATTAATATCAAATATTCCTTCATCTATCAATACCCTAGTTTTCGAACTAGGACAAATTCTATTAAACATACCTAGATCCATACTCTAGAAACAAAAATTTCCACTTATCTTAATTCTACATAGCACAAAGCTTCCATATCTAAATATTTTCACTATTGTTACTTCTATCAGAGCACAGAGCTTGCAGATATTACCTCTTTTAATCATAAATTCTCACTTTTACCTTTCTTAGAGTAGAAAGCTTTCAGATCTTGCTTCTCTCCTTCAGATCTGACTTCTTTTCTTCAGATCGGGCTTCTTTATTTTAGCACATAGCTTTATAAATAAAGTATAATACTGCACACTAGAGCGATAGATCTATGCACTGAGCTTTCACAACTTCAGGACAAATCTTTGCACAAAGCTCCTTCTTTCTCAGTTTCCAACAATCACAGTTTCAGGTCCCGACAATGGAACCATTTGTTGGCACATGGGCAGACCCAGGGTTCAATGCTACAAAAATGCACCAACAAAACCCTAACTACCGACCCTTTCAGCAACACCTGCGAAGCAGATGAAGTCTCACCCGAGGTAGAGGTAGGGGTGGTTGCGAGACTCAGGTGTCCACAACCTTAGCTAGGACACAGATCTGTGATCATGATACTTAATAGAGTACTTAGCACCGTCAGATACTCAATATGCAATCAATACCCACTTCGCTGATAAAGTAGAGCTTTGCAACATTCACACTGATCTAATGTAGTTAAGTACTTAGCACAAACATATGGATCAGATCTAGTAGAAGCAAGCACTAAGCACATTCATAGAAGTCAGATCTAACATTCTTACACATCATTAGCACAAAGCATGAACAAATTTATCTATCTCTATCAAAGCACTTAGAAAGAGAATCATAAACACATTAAGACAAGCACAAAGCATAACAACACAGTGTTTACGTGGTTCACCCCCACCCTGGGGCTACGTCCACCAACTCTTCTTCTTTATTGTCTTCAGTCAATCAGTTACAAGCACAGAGCCTCAAAACCTTACTCCGCACAGGACAAAAGATTTGCACAACCCGCTAGATCCTTCTTCCTTGCATTACAACACTAAGCCTTCCACAATATTCTACAAGTACTTGCACTTAGCTCTGCAAGTCTCTTACAGTCATGCATAGAGCACTTACAGACTCTACTTGCACTTAGCATACATTCACATCACATAGATGCACCACCACTTCTATGTAGCCTAAGAATCTATTTATATATACAAAATAGGCCTAAACATTGGTAAACCCATGGGACGATATCCCATTCTCGTTACATATTCCCACATCCCTAAAAGGACCCAAAAAGGGGTCGAGATCCCGCGATCTCTGCTTCGTCTTGCGCTCCTCCTTTGATAGGATGTCCAAGTCCAAAAATAGGTCAAACTTGACCAGATATCCACAAAACCTGGTCAAGGGCCAACAAGTCATATATGTATTGGTCTAATGAAAGTCAACAACAGATATGAGATCTGCTACTGTGAACTAGAGGTCTTCAACACTATCCGCTGAAGGTGCAAGTCTACATCATGTGAATAAAGGGGTTGAAGTTGAATACAATGAGACTTCATTTGATTACCGATCATTGAGGTATACCGTTAAAAAATGCGAGACAACCCACCAATAATGAAAGTAGGTGTCAAGGCACCAAGTACATTCCACAAGTGTGAATAAGGGTGTTGAGGTTGAACCCTTGAATAATCCATTGATCAGGAGACATAAATGTATTCCCAACTGTCGATGGCGGGAGAACCTGCCACTGATGACTGTAAGCCTTTAGGTACTCATATAACTCTAGATCTTGATTCCATAATAGATGAGTTGAATTCGATGGAAGGAGACCCACTCAAAGGAGAGAAATAAGGAATCTCTCCTCATCTAGCGCGAGGTGAAAATAAATAGCTTGATGATTAAGAAGAGCTCGGATGAATAGCATTATCATGAACCAACGACCATATACGTCTCTCACGTGCACCAGATGTAATGAGTACATGAAAGAGACCCTATGATTAGCAACCAATAATGAAAACCGCTGACAAAGGTGAGGAAACCACCAATAGGGTCTAATGGAATCCAAGACACTACACGAATCCCAATGTGTTAATATATTTCTTGCCGTTGAACACAAGGGAAAACCCCAGTCAACAACCAATAGAGAGATGTCATCTGCTGGGTTCAGGGTCACCTACCGATGATGAAAGTAGGCCCAGGGTGCTAGGTAGGACAACAACTTCATGTGATTCTAAGATTCACTTGTAAGGGGATGTCCGACATTTAGATTCAAGGAGTTCTGAGAATGGATGAGACAGACTTAGACTTCCTTTGAACAAGAGCATGAGATAGAGGAAAAACTCAGGCAACATAGACTTAACATTGATCATTGAAAAAAGTTTGTGACACATGAGGCATCAACGAACTCTCCATAGGGAATGGAAGAGTAACTATTTGGAGGAGTATACTCTAAGTAACAAGGTCAATTTCCTAAGGTCATGATGAACCCAAACCTTGGATGAGATAGAATTCAATAATTTATGCTATGTTCAAAGGTGACATGACTGCTGCCGATAGGAGATAACCTTCTTTTCCTACCTGTCTTTTTTGTTTTTTTTATAGGAAAATAAATGCTATGATAGAGGAGAGGAAATGAGTGTTGCGAGTAAGAAACTAGTTCCGAGCAGGTAAATGCATGCGGGACATGGAAACTAGGGGGAATGTTTCCTCTACGGGTAAAGGGATGTCAAGCTGCAAATGATATATAAAAGACACTGCTTGGCTAATGATGAGAATTGATGGGGCAAAAGGGATTATAACGAGAAATCGGGGAGCTGACATTAGGCTGAACAATGTAAGTAGGATAATGGGATGCAATTACAACTTAACTCAAAAATGTCCTTTTTCGTAAATTTAGTCCCCTAGGCCTGAAAAAGTATAAAATAATACTTATGATAACTCTTATAGCCAATGGTGAGTAGAGTATTCCTTTTTCCTAAGTAGTCTATTTGTTCTGGAAAAGGGTTAAACTTATACCAAAATAGATTTCCTTTCAAAGCCATTTAACGAGTGTGAAAGAGACAAGTTCACTCGATAATTTTTTCATTTTTTCGGGAGTTAGAAAAGAGTTTAACCAAGACTCGAAAGGAGTCCCCTAAGTATTGGTCAGAATTAGATTGAGTAAGATCAATGTGGTTCGAACACAACGTCATATCGAGACTATAAGAGACTCCTAGATCTATAGAGTAATTTCTGCATGGGCACCAAATGAAAAAAAGTGTTCTAACTAGGGTACCCATGTTTGGTAAGTCTCTACCACTTAATAACGATACTTCTAGTAAAAACAAAAAGGTTTTGTGTCACTAACAAATGGGTTCGTACCTAGGGCATATGAATCATGGTCATAAGATAATGCAAAAAATGCAAAGCAGGGTGAAAACCTACCCTATATGACAATGATGATAAATACCTGCCAGAGGCACAAATGGGTTGAAGAGTGCCAAAAATCCAAGAAACCATGGACAAAACCACTTCAAACTAGGTCTTCTACTGCTCAATTAGTTCACTTGGTTTCAAAAATACAAGATAAATGGTAAAAAAATATAGAAAGTGGATGAAATTTTTTCACAAATAGTAAAAAACATGACATTTACCATATCATTTGAGTTTCTTCACCCACATAGTGCATTTTAGGCCATTTTACCCACGATCTTCCATCAACGATTCTTGGAGCTACGATCAACAAAATTGCAAACCGCCTAGACCAAGTAAGTACCCATGCTATCCTATTTCATTTCAATGGTTAAATTTCTAGTTTTAGTGCCCAATTTTTGAGTATAAGAGGCCGTAATTTAGAAACCAGGGTGTACGCAGGCTGTAGTTAATCGAATCACGTAGAGGACCTCATGTACATGGGCACGATAAATCCTATCTGTGTATATGATTCCCTATACACAACTTTCATGAGGGTAGCCCGCATAGAACTTCGTGAGCAAGTTTTTTGAAGAATTTAACTCAAAAATTGGTGTTTCCTTTGCAGGATGGTGATTGAATGGAGGGAAAGGGATCATGAAGAGGCTGATGTAACAATAGAAATATATCTAAGGGCCCAACAGGCATTGCAGGATGTGGGCTCTATAATTTTTGGGCCATAAAAGGGACGAGGGCCCAAGTGAGGTTGCTCCAGACATTGATAAATTATTGGGATCTAGAGATTGATGCATTCAACCTTGATGGGAAACCATTGAGGATCAAAGTGGACGATATCTACTTCATAACAAGATTTTCTCACCAGGGTGAGGTGGTGAATCTCGAATCCCGAGGGTCTGGAGGTGGGCGGACTATGGAGGAGTACATCTCCACCTACTGCATTACAGGTACAGAGAAAGTGGGGAGCTAACTCCCTATTAGGGCGATTGAGAGCCTGAGTCTAAATATCGTCATCCTAGTACTCACATGTATATCAGGATCGGCCTCACTACATCAGGTATCAAGGCTGCTCATGTTCTATGTCGTGGAGTGCTTGATACCTATGGTTTACGACTGGTGCACCTCACTACTGGCCAATATGAAGAGCAAGTTGATGGATTGCAAACTCGGTAGGTTGAGAAACTTGGGGTTCACATCTATACCGTTTAGTTTTCTCTTTGAGAGAGTTCCAGCTCTGAGCCCAAGAGTAGAGATTAGTCCACATGATCTACTTGATCTAGTCATGTCATGATGGACCGATGTGATGCGACGACTAGGAGGTGGTAGGGTACCAACCCCCTATAACGATGAGTTCTTCCGCTAGTGGTGATGACAGATCATCGTGATCGATGAATACTCCTACGAGGGGATACACTACCAAGGAGACTAAGATATTCCATTGCCATTAGGATCTGTCTTCGTAGATATTGGTGAGCATTGATTTTATATATTTCATTTTTTTGTGTTTTTTCAATTTGATAGAGGCAAAAAAAAAACACAAATATTTTTGTATGGTATCATGTATTAATGGTTATTTCTTTGATGCAGAGGTGGGTCCACACTGACCAGAGGGATATCTATGAAATCGATGCAGAGGCAGAGGATATGAGATGGTAGGCGGGGACGTAGAGAGAGTCCTCCAAAATGTGCAGGTAAACTTGTCTCATTTGACGCACCAGATTCTTATGGTGCAAGTGGAGGATCTACTAGAGGTGATGCAACAACATGTGGTGGGTGTACCCCATGTGTGGGTGAGGCTATTTTGGCATAGATTAGTCAAACACCATAGTGTGTTATCATGACACACACCCAACACATCAGGCATAGATGTCATATTTATATGATGTATCAACCGTATATGTATTCTAGGGCTACAAGCCCCATTTTGTACTATGACACCATATTTTTTGAAATATATGTAAAAAACCATTTTGTTCTTCGACTTTGCTTGCATATCTTACAATGGATGTATGTATGTTTTCGCTCCTTAATTATGTGACAAATTCCAATCTAAAATGTAATTATCATATGCATCGGATATGTGATTTAAACTTCTAGGTACATGATTATAAGTAATAAAATCAAAATGTCGTTCTAAAAGTTGTACCCGAAGGAAATGTCAGAGTAGAGTAGGATCGACCTGGTAACTACCATTCAATTGACATACAACTATATGGGAATCCAAGAAAACTTCTAAAGATCGAACACCATGTGAAATGACATCATGCAATAGCTCTATAATGACACTATACTCAACCACATTGTTCGTTGATGGCCCTAGACAAACGTCACCTGAAGACACCAATTGTCCTTGAGGTGAATAGATATTCGAAGCGGTGGAAGCCATGTTTCGAGAATGATGACTGGAACCATCTGTTAATCCTAAGAACATCGATGATTTCGTTGACATTTTCCAACCAAGGGAAAAATTAATAAGCAAGCCGTTGAAACTAAAGAATAAAAAGAGAAATATATACACTAACATACATTAGTATACAAAGGGCATGCTCGAGCACCAGGGCTCAAGCGTAATATCGTTTAAGATAGATCTCATTTATGGGCTCATCCAACACATTCCCTTCATAATCTTCAAATTTGTAGGCTCATTTTTTAAGGACAAGTCGCACGATATAATGACCATGCCACATTGGATTAAACTTTCCTGCCCCTAACAATTCTTTAGCTTGGTCATAAAGAAGGACCAAGTCACCCTCAACGTACAACTGAGGATGAAAAAACTTATCGTATTGGACTTTAACGCGTCATTTATTTGCCTCGATCACCGTAGTGGCATCTCGACACTTCTCATTGAGATACTTTAGGTGTACACAACGTTCTTCGAGATCGACCGTGTTAGGTAGGAGCTCTATTTCCAACTTGAGAGAAGGGATTTGACATTCAATAGGAAGAATCAAATCCACCTTGTGAACTATCTGAAATGGTGAGAAACTAGTGGAAGTCTTTACCGTGGTTCGGTATGCCCATAGTGCAGGATAAAGCATCACATGTCAGTTAGATTTACTCCGCCTGGCATTTTTTTGCAAAATGGTCTTGAGAGATTTATTCACGACCTCTACTTGTCCATTTTCCTGGGGATAGTACGGTGGTGAATGATCATGTTTAAAACCCGGTCTAGATGTTAACTCTGTCATCATTTCATTCTGGAAGTGACTGCCATGATCAATGATAATATCATTCTAGATTCCGAACCAAGCTATAATATGATTGAATATAAAAAATGCTTTAGTCTCACCATCATATTTAACAGTAAGCATGGCCTCAACCCATTTAGTGAAATAATCCACGACCACAATAATGTGATGATACCCCCTAGCCGAGGCTGGGTTGTAGTCCCTAAAATCCACCCCCCTCTTAGTGAAGTGATCAATGATAATGTCTAGGTGTAGAGGGGAAGGGTGCGAGTGCATATTACGAGCGAACACTTGGCAAGAGTGAGACTTCTTAACTGCTTCAACTCAATGTTTAAAATTCGATGAACAAAAATAACCGGCTTGCAATCTTTTTTGGGTTGTCGCAAGCACATATAAGTGACCACCACATGCCCCACTGTGGTATTCATTCAGAACACCTTCAACCTTTTCGTGAGTAAAACAATGACACAAAATATTATCCACCCCTCGACGATATGATGTATGACTGATAATGAGGTAGTTTTTGGCCTGATGGTGTATACACCATTGGTCGTCTCTCGAAATATGTTGGGGAAACTTCAGGGTTTAAAGGTATATTAAAATATCGCTATACTAGGGGTTCGAAGAAGAGATAAGGAAGATGTGTTCATCCATGAATGAATCATCGTGAAAAATTTCTTCATCATGCCTAGGGAAGTATGACATCAGTTCCGTAAGAACTAGCGACTTCTTGGATTTCGTAGAAGAAAAATCAAGATAAAATTCCTATAGAATCACAATCCATTTATTGTAATTCCCCCCTATGATACGTTGTGTAAGGGAGTATTGAAATGGATTGATATCTGCAACTACGATAGTCTTGCAGAGTAATGTATAATGACGTAACCGCTGAACTGCATGCACGAATGCTAAGGCTAGTTTCTCTACATGAGAATACTTAAGTTCATTACCAATTAGATTTCAGATAAGGTAATAGATAATGTGCTCGTGGAGCTAATCATCTTCCTGAACTAGAACCATACCAATCGTCCCGTCAGACACAAAAATATAAAGAAAGAAATCTCTACTGTAGACCGGGGGCTTCAACAGAGGTGCTGATACCAGGGATTTCTTAAGAGCATCGAAGGATTCCTAGGCTCTCTCATCCCATATGAACATAGTGTCCTTCTTCAAA
Source organism: Picea glauca (assembly GCA_000966675.3). Classification (NCBI taxonomy): domain Eukaryota; kingdom Viridiplantae; phylum Streptophyta; class Pinopsida; order Pinales; family Pinaceae; genus Picea; species Picea glauca. The sequence continues at coordinate 253,276 of JZKD02S0512528.1, read as the reverse complement.
AGATGCATGAAACCCTTAGTTATACTAGCATAGTTTGCTACAAAATGACGCAGAAAGTTAGCCTTCCCTTGTAAACCATGAAGTTGTCGACTATTATGCAGGGGACAAAATCGAAGTATTGCCTCAACCTACACAGGATCCACCATGATCCCATGATCATAAAATATGAAACCCAAAAGGCAGCCATACGTAACACAAAATATGCATTTGTGAGGGTTCAACCGAATGCGATAATAACAATATCTCTCAAATACAAGTCGAAGGTGAGTCAAATGATCAACCCTCTTTCAAGAGTGAGCAATGAGATCGTCTAAATAGGCTTCCACAATGTGCTTAAGATCGTGAAACACAAAGGTCATGGCACATTGGAAGGTTGCTCCAACATTTTTAAGACCGAAAGGAATTTTATGGTATGCAAAGGTACACCAAGGAAAAATAAATTTCATCTTATATTGATCCTTGGGTTTAATTTGAATTTGATTATAACCTAAAAATCCGTCCAGAAAAGAAAAGACTTCACTTCCTGCACACTCATCAATAATGTGATCAATGAAAGGAGTGGGAAAATTATCTTTAGGACATGCTTTGTTTAGGTCCCTAAAATATATACCCACGCAGACGATTCCTTGATTCTTATCCATGGGAACGAGGTTGGATACCCATTCGATCAAGGGAACCAGGTAGATGAAGCCAACGTTGAACAACTTCTCCACTTCTGCCTTAATTGCAAGGGTCTTCCTAGGATTTACAACTCTAAGTATTTGTGAACAGATTTAGAATTCAAATAAGTTTTAATTTCGTGTTCGACAATACTGGGGTTAATCCCTGGCATCTCTTCATATGACCAATAAAACACATCTTCGAACTCTTTGAAGAGATTAGTGTAGTTTTGAATTTCTTCAGGCAAACAATCTGCACCGATATATACATTTTCGATTTTTCCAAGGGTTCGAGAGATGTTGATCATGACGGTGGGAGAAATTGTTTCCATGTTTCCTTCGACATATACACCATGCGTATCTAATGGAACCACGGTTTGACTGACCATCTCACTCAAGGTGGACCTACACTCATCCTGTTCAATCCATTCAAGCCTCGAGAGAAAATAAGATCTATGATGAAGGTCATTCGAAGGCCTATCCGGACCAGATGTGGCCTCTATGATTACTTCATTTGAGGGTAAAGTATCATTGAGGCAGTCACGTGAACAAGATGATTGGATAACCCATATGGGATCTAAGATAGGATCCACCTCGTTCTTCTGCAAGGAGGGAGGATCCAGGTCTGCAGTAGCTTCTAGTATAGCTTGATACACAATCTCTATTGAGGATAGTGGCATTTCCATCTCGATGTGTGAATGACCTTCATATGAGACATCCAAAGAAGGTAGGGTCCATGGTTCATTTATATATGATGTATAGAAAGGAACATACCATAACGACGATGAAGACTCACCAAAAATGGTATTGATGTGTGTGATTGGTGCCGAGAAATTGAAAATTCCCATCAAGGGGGAGTACATACTGACACCAACGTTCTCAGTTGCCTACTGAGATTTATCAATAATGGGGACTGAGGGTCTTGTAGATGCAGTAGGACTAGGATGCACAAAGGAAAACTAGTTGATCGTCACTATCTTCGCTTCATGAGGAAAGCATAAAATACGAAAAACTGACGACATAATGAAATTCATAGTGTAAGTCCAATTACGCCCTAGTAAAAGGTTGTAGTTGAGAGGCGCATCAACCACCTCGACCTCCACGGTATTTCTTCCTAACTAGATTGGGAAAGTGGGAATAATACCATGGGGTCTGAACTAACGTCCATAAAATGTGATCAACATGGTCATGAACTAGGAAAGCGGCAGAGAGCCAATGGCTTTCCAACAAGATAAAGACATAATGGATGTCAAAGCACCTTCATCAATGATAGTACGCTTTATGGTGACATTCATACCCTCCACATGGATCTTAAAGTCCACATGATAACGAAAGTGAGGCTTGACATACACAACATCAAACTTGATAAATTTTGAGCCACTCGGGTCTAGAGCTCCTAAAGCAGATAATAAGACATTCCTCTGTGTGGGACACGTCTGGAGCACCTCTAAGGCTAACATCGCGCACAATGTTTGGCCCAAATCCTTGACAATCGAGTAATCGAGTAGAGAGATTAAGTAATCTTTTCAGAATATGAGGCAGAGGATCCAACTTATCAATCTGCAAAGGTGTTTCCAGAGGAGGAGGATTTGGACCTATAATAGTTTGCAAAGAACCATAATTGCAAGATCAAGTGGACACATCGATCAAAGATTTAACCATATTGACGAATAGATGGCCACCATCATGTGCCAAGGGGTTTTGACTCCCGCTCGACACATTTTCAGTGTTGGAGGATCCCGAGTTCATATTTTAGTTATGTGGAAACACGTTCGTCAACACAGTAGGCTGCTGCGCTATGAGCCTCGAGGCTTCCTCGATTTTGGGGCACAAGTGGGTAAGGTGATTATCTTTACAAAGTTTACAATGAAAATTCACCTTCCTCTTTTCTTTCTTGCCCTCACCAACATTATTATTAGATTTGTCGTTATTATTTTCGTCCTTGTATTTATTATTTTTATTATTCTTCTCACCCTTACGATTATTTCCATGTTTTTTCCTTTTATTCCCTCCGAGTTGTTGGTTACCATTCAGGTTCGTTGACTATACAAAATGAACATCTATCAACTGGGTGGGTGCAGAAAAATCCGTATCTTGTCTCGCTCTAGGTTGGTTAAGAGAAAAAACCTTCATGTGGTTCATCACTAGGTTTGTAGTCTTATCATTTTTGGAGCCTATGATGCCATCAACATGAGACACATGCTTTTGTCTAGGATCATAGTTTGACCGCGGTGCATCATGGATAATTTCATAAAGCATCCTAGAATGAGCATATATAAGGTTTAACTGTTGGGCTTTGATGACGACTTCTTCCTCAAATGTTACTCTCAATGTAGAAACATCCTTAGAAATGTAAGGCAATAAGGAATTGAGGAACCATTCCAACAAAAACTATGGAGGAATGTAGGCTTTAATCAACCTCTTCTTTCTATGCCACTCTTGAATATGATCAGAGATGTGGGTGGCCTTATCCTAACGAAAAGATGATAAAAGTTCTATGCCATCATCGTAAATAAATGAAAATTGGAAGTGGTTGAGAAAAACCAGGACCATCTAATGGAAAGTTCCATAAGTGCCCCCAGGTAGATTGATGTACCACTTTGTAGAAACCCCCGTAAGGGTGCATTGAAATAGTCTCAAACGAACGTAATCATCATTTAGGGAGTTAGAAAAGCACCAGAGGTGAAATGTAGTAATGTGATCACCTGGGTCCTCACCAGTCTTTCCCTGAAACTTTGGAATGTCACAGGGAATCTTGGTAGGGATGGGGGGCCAAGAAAAATCGTGATGCATCGGTTCGTTCATTAATTTTGACAAATTTGACAGATTCAACGTGGCCAGAAAAAGGGAGGCGAGGTTGTGGCGTCTAAGTCCATGCTCATGGGAAAGATTGGGTTTGAGAGATTGCAGTCCAAACAGGGTTTTGGTATACACCATGGACATGACTAGTGGGATAATATCCTCCTTCTAGCTGATTCATGAAAGGTTGTAAGGGCACCATACCCGCATAAGCCCTTTGCGACAAGAAAGAAACATGATAAGGATTATATATGTTTCCTCCAGACGAAGGAAATATGTGCTGTAGGTTTCCCATACTGTAAAAATAACTCCCCCTGATGAAACATTAGAGGTTAAAGGAAGATTTGCCATAATAAAATCATTTGTAGGAATCAACGTGGAGGAAGAGGGAATGACAGACGAAATATAGGAAGTAAATTGACTACCCATTTGAGCACTCTATCCTGGAGCATTAAAGCTAGTATTAGGCCTGGAGGAATGAGGATTCCAACCTACTACTATAGGATTCTCTTGAGGGATATGACCCCCACCAAACGAGAAAGGAACATAAGGAGGCGTCGTGCCCCCAAACCCAAAACTAGGATTCATATTAGCCGTTGAAACGAAGGATGACAAGTGTGACATCATGTCAGGAATACCAAAAGAGAAAGGATTAGAGGCTCTGAGCATTGAATAAGTATTATAATTCGATGAATCGCCTGGGAACACAAAAGGATTTGTTCTCATGGGCTGAGAAGAGACCATGTGTTGGGAAGTATTAAGTAAAGGATTTTTTGACATCCAAACCATCGATGATGAAGGAGTTGAGGGGACTCCACTAAATGTAGCAGAGGCTGGAGTTGAAGGGGTTCCCAATACATTCATATCTGATCCATTACTCATGGTAGTATGATCACGAGTCTGAGAGGTGGAGATATATGCACTGTGCTTATTAACTCTACGCCTTTTAGAAGGCGGCTTCGATAAATGATCTAATCGTGGTGGTAACTTCAAAAGATGAAGATATCGGTGGGGAGGCTGGTCTTTCTCCACGATGATTCAAAACTCATTACAAAATGTAAAATCCTAAGGCCAACTAATAATCAAAGAGAACACACCTAAATAAAAGTAGAAGCTAATGCACACAAACATGATATAATGGCTGAAAGGGACCTCCTAAACTAAAGTAGATATGCCTTGCCTAAGAGGGACCTGAGACTCCGCAAAAATAAAGTGGAGGTGTCTGAATCAATTATAAGGACCCTCATAGGCTTCACAACACAATTGGTCAGATCCCTCTCGAGAGGAAATCCTCCATAAATTCTATGTGTTTTCTGATCCCTATTTGGCTCAGGGTACCTGCAGAATAACCCCTGCAAGTAACCTATGTGGCTACCTATGTCAAGCAACTAGAGTCACCACAATATAATCAATGCGCAAGTGAGCAGTTACAAGTTTGGTCCACTGTATGGGCAGGGTAGAAAAGCCCAAAATATTGAAAGCACTGCCTCTCAAGGAGGTAAAGGCACTAGCAAGACCCCCGAATACGAATAGAACCCCATAAATATCTCTGACGCTAGGAGGGTATTACAGGGCTATCTCTGCAACCAACTTCGTGTGACCTCATGCTTAACTCTAGTGTGAGCGGAGCCTCCTGATGTCACCAATTACACAATGGGTTTCACCACTCCTTGGTCAGACACACATGTTGAGTTTTATAGCCTTGGATAAGTTTACTCACAAAATCATATTCCGAGGCCCTATGTCCTACACTTGTTTGTGTACCCTGAAAAATAAAATCGTTTCTAATCAATTTTTATTATTCAACGTTAATTTTAATGGATTCTTCTTACTCAAGAGGTGTGATCATGAAATTGATGGTATGATGACTTAGCACAAAAGAATAAAATATAAAAACACTGCTAATGACTAGTCTTGATTTTCAAAGATATGGCATGCTTCTAAATGCTATTATATAAAAGAAATCTATGTAATTTCAATGAAGTGCAATATTTCCTAACATGCCAAAACTAATGTAATGCAATTAAGAGAACAAAATCTCTAGACATAATGCAAAAGTAAAATATTTTTGTATTTTCAATATAATGGAATGAAAATGAAAGGAGTGAATAAACAACTTCCAAGCAGACCCTACTGCAAGCACAAAGAGACAATCCAAGCAAGACACTAAGAAGAAACTACCCAGACTAGAATGCAAGGACAATGAAATGAGAAAAATGACACGAAACGAGTTTGCTCAAAATATTCACCAATAAAGCGGCTTCCTATCACTATGTAGGAACTCAACAGCCGAGGTAGGGACCCAAGAAGTCTTAGCAACCAACAAAACTCACCCAACAAACACTAAACTCAACCAAACAAACTCAAAAAATAGTGTACATGACTATTCCAGAAACAAAATCGTATGTATGTGCCCTAAGAACTGACAACTCATGGATGTACATGAATGTCAAGGGGAAACCTGCGTATTCCAAAGAAGACACTCCCAGGGAAAGGTTCAAGCCAAGAAACTCAGATGCAAAGCAAAACAAATGATGTTAAAAAACATGCGACACATAAACTCAGGAAAACAGAGAGCAATGAAGGAGAAAAAAACATCCAATACCCCAAAAGGGAGAACATCCCCAATGGAGTCGCCAATTCTATTACGAGGAAAATATCTATGGCAAGGGGTAAACCACAACAGGAGGTACAACACCCAAAATTCAACTCTAAACTCAAGTATGCTAGATAAATAGACATGCTAATAAGAGAAGGCTAAGAGCCTACCTTGTTCGAACATCCGAAGAAGACCTCGACTGAGATCACGACCGAAAGCTTGATGCCTGCAACTTTTCCTCAACAATCAATATATACAAGCATATAGAAATTATATAGAAAGTTAGCATATAAACTAGCTTAATCCATTAAATTGTATGACAAATATACCCATGGAAAGTAATGTAAATTTTGCAACATATAATTGGATGAGAAAAGAGTATTTCTATTAATGTAATCAACAGAAGTATATAGGTGACAAAATTCTGTAACAACACATATCAGAACCAAGAAACTAAGTCCCTCCAACTGGTCCTTCACTAATTCAATCCTCCACAAAGGAAATCTCACAACTAGTAGGAGTCAATGAGGTTCTCCATCTCAAGATAGTGAGAACTCGGGGGCTGAAAACAAAGATTTCATACTTTCAAGGACAAAGGGATGCAGACTCAATATGAAGTGAAATTTCTCTAGAGTGTCTTTTCTCTCAATGGTGTGTGTGTGTTCAAAGGCTCGTATATGGCTCAATTTATAGCCTCCAAATGGAATTGAAGGGTCGGATCAGAGCGTTTCCTGTATATGGAAGGTCAAGGATCATGGATCTCATGACATGGCGTGGAAAACCAATATATTTTTTAATTTTTGGGCACAAAGCCTGATGTACGCGGGCTGTAATGGAGCAACCTACATATACGCGATTTGTCTAAATATAGGCCACGTATATGGACAAAAATATGTATTTTTAGTTATGGAGTGAGAAAAAGTGGAATTTAAGTCTGCAGAGGGAAATGCAAGGAAATAAAAGAAAGATGCATGGAGTGTGGCAAAAATTGCTATAAAAAAACTCCTCTTTACAAACCCCACAAGGGTAAGGACCAATATCAGACTTAAAATTCTAGGATGGTATTAAAATCATACAAAGACAACTGGTGTCTGAAAGAAAAAGACCAAGACTAAAATAAACTGGATCAATCCAAGCCAAAATCTCATAAAGTCTTGACTATGCAAAATAGCCTTAATTATAACTGAAAATGAATTCATAAATTCTAATCAAACTAAACAAATTGCCAAAATAAATGGATGACCTTCTGAAGCATGTCAAAAGTCTATGCTTCTAAGTCCTTTCTTCTTTGCCACCTTTAGAATAATCCTGCTGTCAACAAGAGGATTCAAATCTCATGAAACTCAGAAAATGAAAGAATAAATATAAGAAATCTCACTTGAAACAAGAGCAAACCTTATCACAAGTATCTCTCTCTAATTTCTCACGTCCTCCTTGTCCTTCCTTTCCTTCTTTTATTCTCCAAAAGGTAGTTTTCAAGTAGTTGAACTACTTTTAGTTACTAAAGTTAAATAATTTTAGTTAGTAATAGGACAAGTATATTTACGAAAAGGATAAATAATGAATATATATACACATAATAACTAATAGGTGGGGCCCCTTCATATGCCTTTATTTTAAATTTTCAATCACTCCCTTGTTCCTCCATAAACACACATTATGAAAACATCATCATAAAAATAAATATAACAACAGTTGAAATAATCATGCCTCATAATAATTGACCCTTGTATCTCCCAAAACTTTTAAAGCATGATATAAGTTTCTTAGAAAAAAAAAATAATATCTATCCAAAAAGATATGTGCCTCAAAGACAAATTGATTTCACCATTTAAAATCAAAAGTCATATTTTTTGCATGAAGCTGTCTGTCTCCGTGCACTACCCTCTGACAATGCTGCTCCGTGTTTGACCAAATTTGCATCAACATATTTCTTCTCTTTACCCTTTAAAATATCCAGGTGAATGTCATTAAAGGTAATCATTCTGACACCATCTTCGAGTTTGAGTAGCAAGGATTTGATGGTGTAAGTAGATGTTTCAAAGGAGTCTGAATTGGCTGATATGGTAGGCTGTTGTTTTTTACTTAGTCCTGGCTCAATAACTAAGGATTTATATTTTTTCGGGAGCTATGAGGAATGCACATTTGAAGCTACTTAAGCAACTGGATGAAATGGTAGTAGAGGAGGTGGATGAGGCATAGGTAATGACATGGTTGACCAATGACCAATACTAGAAGGGGGGTTGACTAGTGTATTTTTCCAACCATCATTGACCAGGGGATGAGATTGCATTTGAGGTTGATCAGGAATATTGATGATATTAGGATGAGGCTAAAGATCATTAGGTTGAAAATGTGGTCTAACTTGTGGTTGATGGGGCTGAAAAGCTAGGTGTCCCACAAGGTTCAAGTAACCATTTTGAACTAACTTATTAAATTCCTTAGAGTTTGCATCAAAGTGGATGGAAAATCTCATCTTGTTTTTTCTGCCTCTCTGCTCAAAGGAATTTGGCCCTCTTCCCCTGTTTCCCCCATTACCTTTGTTGATGGTGTAAGTAGATGTTTCAAAGGAGTCTGAACTGACTGATATGGTAGGCTGTTGCTTTTTACTTAGTCCTGGCTCAATAACTAAGGCTTTATATTTTTTTGGGAGTTATGAGGAATGCACATGTGAAGCTACTTAAGCAACTGGCTGAACTGGTAGTAGAGGAGGTGGATGAGGGATAGGTAATGACATGGTTGGCCAATGACCAATACTAGAAGGGGGGTTGAATAGTGTATTTTTCCAACGACCAATACCAAAAGGGGGGTTGAATAGTGTATTTTTCCAACCATCATTGACCAGGGGATGATCTTGCATTTGAGGCTGATCAGGAATATCGATGATACTAGGATGAGGCTAAAGATCATTAGGTTGAAAATGGGGTCTAACTTGTGGTTGATGGGGCTGAAAAGCTAGGTATCCCACAAGGTTCAAGTAACCATTTTGAACTAACTTATTAAATTCCTTAGAGTTTGCATCAAAGTGGATGGAAAATCTCATCTTGTTTTTTCTGCCTCTCTGCTAAAAGGAATTTGGCCCTCTTCCCCTATTACCCCCATTACCTTTTTTGATGGTGTAAGTAGATGTTTCAAAGGAGTCTGAACTGATTGATATGGTAGGCTGTTGTTTTTTACTTAGTTGTGGCTCAATAACTAAGGCTTTATATTTTTTCGAGAGCTATGAGGAATGCACATGTGAAGCTACTTAAGAAACTGGCTGAACTGGTAGTAGAGAAGGTGGATGAGGGATAGGTAATGACATGGTTGGCCAATGACCAATACCAGAAGGGGGGCTGACTAGTGTATTTTTCCAACCATCATTGACCAGGGTATGAGCTTGCATTTGAGGCTGATCAAGAATATCGATGATACTAGGATGAGGCTAAAGATCATTAGGTTTAAAATGGGGTCTGACTTGTGGTTGATGGGGCTGGAAATCTAGATGTCCCACAAGGTTCAAGTAACCATTTTGAACTAAATTATTAAATTCCTTAGAGTTTGCATCAAAGTGGATGGAAAATCTCATCTTGTTTTTTCTGCCTCTCTGCTAAAAGGAATTTGGCCCTCTTCCCCTGTTTCCCCCATTACCTTTGTTGCCAGATCAGTTACTGCCTCTGCTAAAGAAGCTTATATATATACATCCATTTCCAAATTAGTATATATACAAGACATAACATATTAAACATCTAATACCATTTGTCAACATGACTAAATTTGGCTCTGAAAATAACATAACCATGCAACATAAAAAGGGAAATGAAGAAGAAAATTGAATCTAGGGAAAACAACATAACTTTTGCACACACCAAACTTCACTTTTAAAATATGAAAACCCGTTTTGAGAATTTTCACTATGCATATGCCATTTTCCTTTTAAAAATATGAACAAGGAAGTGCATGGGAAAGGATATTTTATGATTGGGAAATATGATTAAAGGAAATATGGGGTGAAAAATGATAATATGACATGAATGTATGATAAACTATTCAAATTTAAGCATTAAAATAATTCCTGCACATTTTCCTCATAAAACCAATAATCTTTCAAACTATTCCCATCCATACATACAAGCAATAAATAATCATCAATTTCTGCCCATTATTCATCATATTGTTCATTATTTCTTTCCAAACTGAAAGTCATTCATATGTCATCTTTCAATTACAAAGACAGGGAACAAAAATGGAAAATGGAGTTTTATGAATAGGATTGTGAAGTATGGCTTATGTAAATTGATATGTATGATAGAAACAAAATTCTATGTAACTTAAACTTTATCCATTGACACGACTCCAATCAATATGCAAGTACTTATGCCATCCTTAAGCTAACAAAAACAACCGAGTTATTACAAGTAACATATCCATTGTCCAGAATGGCTATCATATATTTGCTATATATTTTTATGGTATGTGAAAGCCTTAGATGTTCAAACTTAGTCAAACATCATCCATACATAATGAATATCAATACTGGCTCGTAGATTATTATTAGCTCCATACTCTTGTACTCCCAAAATAATATTTTAGAGAGTCAACATAATAATTCCCAATCCAAACATGGTTTTATGAATTATGAGCTTTGATGGCCATATCATTTTCAATTGTATTGACTGTACTTGCATACATATGACTTCACCCAAAACAAAACTTAGTCAATCCAAAACATTTTTGGTCAAGAGAATGAAAAGAAAGAAAATAGTAGCTCGAATGAAAGAAATGAATTTTACAGATAAGGTTTGATCTTACTATCTTAAAAAAATACAAGTCTAAACACTTCTTTTCCTCATCAAATGTATTCAAAATATTGCAAAATTGTAATCCCAACATAACAAATAAACTGGCTGTAGATACCTCAAACAATTTCAGAAGACCCAGTTTCATCAAATTGTTACAAACATAGGTGAAAATTAGTCATCTTTAAAAAGATCGACCAATTCTCATTAGAAAATGAAACAATGACTAAAGTTGTAGTCAGATTCGACACGAGGGTCGAATAATGTCAAAATAGTGAACAACCCATATTATATACAACCTATTTGACTTGAAGACAAAACCATTTATCCACAAAACCAAGACTATGGAAATGGGACCAAGTAGAATGAAAATTTGAATGGTAATAATATCAACTATTGCACATTTTATAGACATGGGTTGGAGTATATTACTTTGACCAAAGCTTGTAACACCAAAAACCCGTAACAAAAAATCTTCCATTCCAAAAACATTTTTGGTTGAAGAAAGAAAGCATAGACATAAATCAAGTTGCATGTATTTCAAAATGGTGGATATGGCTTCAAGACAGAAATGGGTTGAACCCATTTTCATTTAAAACTGATGATTAGAACATAACCTGGTTTAGTATAGACAAGTCAAAATTCACATAGAAGAAGATTTATTGAACCCATGTCCAAAAACCCATATTATTTATTCATCCAACTGAGATGGGTTCTTTTAATTTATCCACAATCACCACAAAAATCATAACCAATGCAAAAGAGTCAAGTTGAAATTGTGTTCTTCTTGCATGCAAACCATAGATAAAAACTCATGACTTTATCCACTTTAACCATCTTTCAACCACTCATAACCAGGCGGAAATTGAGAGTATGGACACAAAAATATATAGCTCAACAAATTCTCATCAAATAAACACATCTTCTTTCATTTTCTTCAAGAAATGATAGAGTAGGGAAAATAAAGCATTTCATGCACACAATATGTCAACCAGAGCAAAAACTTAATCAATGTAAAGAAAAATGCTTTGCAAGAGATATAAGATAAGTTGTGAACTCATACCTTATAAAAACGCTCTTTCACACCAATTTAGAGGGTGAAGGGTGGTTACAACAAACACCAAGAGTGAGATTTTATACTAGCAAACAAAGCTCGAGCTCACTCTCAACAACAATAACAAAATGAAATGAACCTCAAAAACCTTCAAACAAACAAGGTGACGAACGTATGACTATGGAGTAAATTCCCACGTCTCGTCGTATTCAATGCATGACCAACTCCATAAATTAATGAAAATGGAATATCATAAACCACATACCATAACATATGCCACATCAACCAACATAAACCATAGTCACATGCCACATAATATGTCAAACCAATTGTGAGCTCAAACCAAATGCCAAGTAAACACACAACCCATGAGCCATATCACTTTTCAATCATCCCTTGTCACTTCTCACAACTAATTGGATCACCATCCACATGCAAAGATACGATCTAATCATTAGTGTTGTCAATCATAATGCTTTGTATTGCATGTCCGATAAACAATAAGAAACCAATCAAAAACTTATACTATGCAACCATGAATATATAGACCACCTTTTGTAAACAAATTCAATCCCTTTTTAAATTTATACCATGCATCGTGCAAATAATATACCATCAATTCAAACTCTATACATCAAAACAATATACAAGTGACATAGATATCATCCTCAACATTAAGTCTTTTCCACTTATAACTTATGTCATCCATAGAATGAGTCATTTCCATAGAGAAATCAATTGATTAGAGAAATAAAACTTTTGACATATACTATGACTTTGATATCATGGTTTCTTCATATGTATGAGAAAATCATATATAAGATATATGTAATATAAACTTGTTCTTGTTATAACCCAAAAAAAATAATGTGATTCTAATCTTGTTTGTAACCATATGTAGCATAGATCCCATTGTTTCTTTTGATAAGTGCTAGACAATCAAAGTGGAAATAAGAAGCAACCATCACTGGATATCAAGATGAAAGGTATTAACGTGCCAAGACCCCTCATGGATGAAATGATTGATAATTAATGTCTTTGAGTTTTCTTAAAGGGGACCCCACCTACTATTTCTATCTATCTATATATATATATATATATATAATAAAGAGTAAGCTTGAGAATCAAAGTTCTCCTCATGCACACCTCACTCTATGTCTTAGCGGATCCATCTTTACTACCCCATATTTCCGCAGTGTAATCAATCCTTGAGGTAACTGACCATAGGGAATATAGGGCAGATCAAAAGAAATATGTTTTTGGTCTCCCTTGTAATCTCTTAGAAAATAAAATATAACCGTAGATAAAAGGATTTTATCAATGATTCACTCAGTGGATATTATCAGGTAGGAGATGTAGCCTCTCCATCTCCACTTAGACCTCACAACTGATAAGAAGAACAAGCTTCCAGAGTAAGGTTGGGTAATAAAAAAGAATTGGATTCACGCTCAGGGAGCCAATCTAATTAGCATCATAGTATCTTCACAGGTCTCTCAACCATGTCGAACTAGCTTTACATAAGTGGTTCGAGGGATTCGAGTCTCTGAACCTTACAAGTATAGGAAAAAGGGAAAGAGTAATAAGTATGTGTTGACGAGTGCAGGGCGTAGACACAGGGTATCCTTTGCCTAAGTTTTGGTAGTCAGAATCGAAGAAGATTGAGTTAGCAGCTATTGAAACAACTATTTTAGGTAGCTGGTACGAAAGCGAGGAATCTTCCCTTTTGAGTCATTGGTAAATAATCCTCTTTAGCCTAGGACTCGTTGGGCCATTAAGAAGAAATAGAGTTCGTAAACCCATTTCTATATCACAAGTGAGTGGGTAGGACATTGTTTTTAATATAGGTGCATTAGGTTCCTGGGTCAGTGCTATTAGAAAGGCCCAAATTGATTTCATTCTTCCATTCCTGTAAATCTGGGGGAGTTTTAGAAACTTTCAATTTCTATATGGCATTTAGGAAAGAGGCTTACGACCCTCAACCAAATAAATACGCTCTCCACCTTGTACGTATATCGGATGAAATAAATATTTCCGGCACATTGACAAGTTCAAAACATAGAGAGGGCGCGGATGGGTCGTTCCAACAAGATTGAAAGTTTATCTAATGAATTAATCTGTGAGTAAATAGTGTCACTAAATCTGCTGATAAGAAATGCTCATTCCGTCGGGATAAATCAAAAAAATGTTTAATTTCTAAGGGTAGGTCAATTTCATTGATAAATCAATTAAAGACAATGCTGAATTGAGAAATAAATGAAACTTTCTCTTACCCACCCTCAAATAACGATAGAGAGGTTTCTCTTCCCATTGAGTACGAACACATGAGACATCAGATTGTAATTTTGAGGTAGATGCTCATGTGGAAGGCTATAGGTCCAAATCTAGTTTGTTGTCGATCACTAATATGAATAAAGAAAACATTCATATTTCTTTGTATCAATCCCCATACCTGATAGTGACGAGTCATATTGTATGCTCTGGGTCCAGAGAGAGAACAACTAGGAGATTCATTCCTCTATTTGAGTAGTCGTAGCCACGTTCACACGCGACTATTCCCGGGTTCTTACCTCAAACAATAATGTTTAAAGGAAAATAATCTCAAAGTTTGAAAGGTTCATGGAGATTACAAATATTCACTTAGACCTCTAAGTACTCGACTGATAGGATTCCCTCGACAATTGTTTGAATAGGTCATTTATGTACTCGACCTGGTCCCAAGTATTATATTAAAAAAGGAGATTGCCTTACTTTAAAATTTGAAAGAGGTAATCATGGAGATTACATGATCTTCACGACCTTGAAGCTTTTTCAAATGTGGACTCGACCTAGATCTCTATCTATAACCGAGCGCTTGAACCTCAACTGGGTTATATATGTCGGTTGAGCCTTCTCCCTTGACTTAAAGGCTGAGTTGATCGATATTTCTTACATTACGAAAAAGGTAGAGCATACTTGCTTTGGAATGATAAGGATGATCCTTATTACATATGTAATATCTTAATAGTGCTGCTCCCAATCTCCTCTCAGGTCAAGGTTGAACCGCTTGAATATAATACGTCTGGTTCCTATATAACAAAATGTTTTCATTAGAGTTTCGCTCGATAACAAGACTTGAGATCTCTCAATAGTTAGTTCTCATTTTAATAGGTCGATAAGTGACCTCGACCTCCTAAAAACTCTTTTCATTGGTTCTCATATATATAATCGGAGAGCACTCGATCTATAGGGCACATACTCTCTCTCTATAATCTTAAGAGGAGGTCGAGGGAGATAGATTTTAGATAAGCACTCGCTTACCTTTTTTGAAATAGAGAGAGGGGATCAAGGGGTTGATGCTTGCTTATCAATAAAGTGGGAGAGGGCGAAGAGGCACCTTTCCCATAACATTGTATCCAATCGAGTGATAGCGAGATCATATATATATATATATATATAT
>JZKD02S0512528.1:166745-179265 GCA_000966675.3 Picea glauca | reverse complement strand
AATGGAGGGTATTGTCGTGGGGCCCCCTCCTATCGTGTCGCCTTCTATGCCATCTTCTCCCCTGCCATATGTTCCCCACTTATCCGCGTGACGTGGCCTATTTCCTTTCGCCCCTCCTCATCCTTCGATATCTGTCCTGTTCCCTTCCACGTCATCTCGCCGTAAATAGTGTGTCCCCCTTTACCATTATATCTCATCACATTTTCTCTTCTTCTTGTATCCTCCCTCTTTCCATGTGTCTCGCCCCTGTTGTCTCCTTGATCACCCCCCTTCCCCTTTCCACGTCGAGCATGCCAAATCACCCCCGCCTAACCTTCGTTCATGCACCACCATGTGCCCTAGCCTTCGCACCGGTCTCCATGCCTTATCCATTAGACCGTTCAGCCAACCCAGGTGGTAGCGTGAGAAGATCTCCACGTCCCAAGAGTGCAGAGTTGCCTGGGACATTCTCAATCCCAAGGAAGCGGTTATTGAAGTTGTTGGAGGTGGTTAGACATCATCTCCACTATAAATGGAAAGTCCAACAAAGGATTAAAGGCATGTCGATTCATCCACAGGGTTGTCAGGAGTCTGATTGCGTATGTCATAAGTGCACGATCGTTCAGAGACTACATGCGCAGACTGCCGGTAAGCATGTAGACACAATGTTTTTAATATAGTGTCTCGTTTTCACTGTTGTTGTTTTTCTTTGAGTATATGTAGGCAGTTTTTCCATTTTTGTAATCTATCGATGGTTGAGCTAGGCTCCCGATTGTAAATTTTTGATGAAGCACTGGTTGCTCTGGTTTTGTATTGGCACTTGAGACTTCTTGTTTAATGAATGTCAGCCTCTTTCCACCTCTCTGTTAACATTGTGTTAGAACGGATTGGAATTGGAGGATCCAGTCGAGTTACGTTGTTATAGGATGATGTAGGTTGGATCACTGTAATAGTTGCATTGTTGCTAATCAGTTCTTGTATTTTCTCAATGTTGAATGATTTGGAATTGGAAAATTCAGTCAATTCACCCTTCAATTCCCCAAAACTCTGAACCAAGAGGATATTGTCTTCTGAGTTTTTCCTCCTCAACCTGCCGAAAGGCCTAATGCTCAAAGCAGTCTTGTTCACTCCTCCTACCAAGTCTTCCATCTGCTCATTTTATAATCAACCCACTGGTAGAAGTTAGATCAAGACCTCTTCTATTTTTTACATACCAGGCCCAGTTTTTCTGAGTTAGAACGATATCTTCCTGGGTCTCTATCCATTTAATCACCCCATTAAATTATTTGTGACATAAACTGATGGGTGCTGGGCTCTACTTCTGTCGAAATCCAGTAGTGACTTCTGACGCTAACATTTCTGGCATCGTTGCCGGGGACGAAGTTGAATATCTTCCCCAGGATTGAACGCCAATGATTAACTGATTCTGAAGGTGCATCAGATATCAGAACTATTGAGATTGCTACTGTGCACCTGGCGACTCCACTGACGCGACTCCGCTGGGCGACTTCATTGATGTGAACCCACAAGCGGCTCCATTGTTTCAGCCGTGGCTTCTAGAGGTAGACATATAAGGTCTACTCCTCAACTACCGTTAGTGCCACCTAAAGCTGACCCAGAGAAGATTATCAGAAAGGGAAAGTCCTCTGGAGGAGGTACTTCTACTGCTAAACTAGGTATTTATGATGATTTTCATGATTTCATAGAAACTCCAATGCCTTCATCTCATCCTGTTTATTTACCTTCTGTTGGAGATTCCCGTAGTCTAAATTTTGGGAGTATTCCTATTGAGTTTCCTCCTCCTGATCTTGAATTGGTAGGAGAAACCCTTGTCACTCCCCTCTCTCTCGAAGTGGTACCCTGGTTCAGACCCAACACCTCTGAATATTTTCCTACTCTGGAATTTACCACCCCTCCTCCTATTACCACTGTTTCCGAAGAAAGGGAAACTTCTTTCCAAGTTTTCTGCTATTCCCCTCCTATCCTATCAGCTCAGTTCCTGTCTTTCCGATTCAAACCTCGTCTCCTCCTGGTTCTCCTACACCTATTATTCCTATGGCAGGTGCTAATCCCTTGCTAAACATAATGGATGCCATAGTAGATGCCAGATATGCCCCCTTAATCCTACCTCAACCTATGAATCCTCTCCCTGCTGGAGATTACTTGAAATATATGCCTAAATTCACTGGGGAAGAGGACATAACTGTGGAAGAGCACCTTGCTGCCTTCTACAGTTACGCAGACAACCTGAACATTGAAAATGAAGATGTCTAGATGAGAGTCTTCATCCAGAGCCTTGATGGCGAGGTAAGGAAATGGTTTAGAGGATTGGTCCCCAGATCTATTACTGGGATTGAAGTTCTAGATAATGCGTTCCTGAGGCAGTGGGGAGACAAAAAAGATTTCATGTATTACATGACAGAGTTTGGGTCCTTGAAGAAAAAGGAAGGAGATTCTGTCTCTGACTTCTCCAAAAGATTCAATAAGATGTATAATAAGATCCCTGCTGAGATAAAACCCACAGAAGACTCTGCTAAAATCTCTTATGCTAACGCATTTGACCCTGAATTCTGTCTTCTATTGAGAGAAAGAAGAGCTACCTCCCTAGCTCAAATGCAAGATGCAACCATAGAAGTGGAATCTAATGTATTGGCAGTTGACAGACTGAGAAATAAGACTGATGCAGATAGGAGAAAGGGAAGATTTGAAGCCTCGACTTATGGCCCCTCTGTGCCTCATCCTCAAGTGGATGAATTGACTAAGATAGTGAAGTCTTTGTCTGCAGAGATGGAGAAAATGAAGGTGGAGGGGAAGCAAACATACATAAATTCTCAGAATACCGAAAACAGAGGGAATTTCAGGAGGCCAAACAATAATGATCCCCAGATTATACAAAGGGACCAAAGGGGAAGAGATAGAGAGGATCAAAATATTCAGGCCCCTATTTAAAATAACTTTGTAGCCAATGATGAAGAAGGGGAAATAGACGGGCTTGATCCTGAAATCCACTGCTTCAGAGATAATTATCCTTTTCGTCATCTTACTCAATCAACATATGAGGAGTCTCTCATGGACAATCAACTAAATGAGCTGAGCAAGGGAGACAAGGCTAGCAGTAGCCAAAACAAGTATAACCTAAGATCCAAGAAGAAGACATGAGCACCTGATGTTCTTGAACAACTCATTAGAATGAAGAAACTTGCTAGTGAAGTAGCAGACAAAAACAAAGGTAAGAAATCCCAACCCCTCTCTCTAATGGTCCAGATTCATGTACCTGAAGTAAGGGAAATCCCAAAGCTTGCATCCTCTTTTAACTTTGAGCATGAAATTCAAAAAATCAGAATCCCTATGCCCCTCTCTGAACTGATCAAACATGAAGTGTTTAAAAAACACCTCTCTGAACTATTACAATATGAAACCTCATGTCATCCCATAGACTCAATCAATTTGCAAGATGAAAATCCCGCAATTATCCTAGGTCCTATGGTAGAAGACAAAAATGATTCATCCCCTCCCTTCTACACATCCTTGAACATACATGACAAGGTGCTACACAACTGTTTGATGGATTCAGGGGCTTCCCACAAACTCATGCCCAAAACTGTCATGGAAGAATTAGGACTAGAAGTCACTAGAGCCTATCATGACCTCTATTCCTTTGACTCCAGGAAAGTTCAATGTCTAGGAGTCATCAAAGATCTGGTTGTGACCTTGTTTCAGCTACCCATGAAAAGTGTGGTCATGGACATTATGGTGGCTGATGTTCCCCCCAAGTTTTGTATGTCGTTGTCAATATCCTGGATAAAAAGACTTGGGGGAACCCTACAAATGGACCTAACCTATGCTACTATTCTAGTTTTTTGGGGGGAACATAAGAGATTGTACAGAGAGGCCCATCTAGCCTACATAATTAGTGACGAAGCCAATCCTACCAACCATCCTATCTTTTCCCTTGACACTGATTTAGGCTCCAGTTTACTACAACTCACTAACGCTCCCGAGCCTCTTCTAAAACTCAGAAAGCATCCCAATACTTCTCATGAAATTTCTCCCCCCATCACCTCTGTCTGGAAAATGTTCTTTGATGGAGCCTCTTCCAGGGAAGGCGCTGGAGCTGGAGTGTTTTTTGTGTCACCTTCTTAGGAAATTGTATCTCTGTCATAAAAGCTAGAGTTTGAGACAACCAACAATGTGGAAGAATATGAAGCTCTGGTTTTAGGTTTAAGAGCTACAAAGGAAATGGGAATTCAAGAGGTAGCAGTGTTTGGAGATGCATAATTGATAGTCTAGCAGGTCAGAAATGCTTATCAGGCCAAGCATCCTCGACTTAGGAGTTACATAAATGAGGTATGGGACCTAATTGACAGTTTCTTCTCGGCATTTAACATTTCATTCATTCCAAGAGAGAAGAACACAGTGGCTGATTCTCTGGCTACATCAGCAAGCAATTTCAAAGTACCCCTGCCACCCAAATTCAGATATGATGTAGAAGTAAAATATAGGCCCTCCATACCCGACAATATCAAACATTGGAAGGTGTTCGAGGATGATCGTGAGATCAAAAGATTCTTGGAGACTGTTGAAGAATTTTCAGTGCTGCATATTGATCAAGACGCTGTTTCCGAAGTAAAGCTTGATGATGGTAATTTTCTGAGCAAGATTGCAGAGCGTGACATTGTGCAGCTGCCCAACAATCATATTCCAAAGGGACTGGTTCCCTGGAAAGGCTTTTTGATAGAAATGATGTGGCATTGAAGGGGAAAATCTCAGACGATGATGGTGATACAACTCAGTGTAACATTGGCACCGAGAATGAACCCAAGTTTGTCAAATTGTCAAGAAGTTTGACAAAGGAGAAGAGGGTTAGATACACTGAATTATTGAGGGAGTTTATGGATGTTTTCATCTGGACCTATGAGGACCTCAAAAATTATGACACTTCTGTCATTGAGCATAAAATCCCATTGAAAAAGGAGGCCAATCCATTTAGGCAGAAACTAAGACAGATCAATCCTATGTTGTTGCCTATCATGGAGAGAGAGGTGAAGAAGCTGCTACACACCCAGATCATTGCACCATTGAGATATTTAGAGTGGGTGGCCAACTTGGTCCCAGTAAGGAAGAAGAGTGGGGAAATTAGACTCTGTGTTGATTTTAGAAACCTGAACGGGAGCTCAAGGAAGGACAATTACCCCTTGCCAAAGATGGAACATATATTGCAGAGGGTGATAGGATCATCAAGGATTTCCATGATTGATGGCTTCTCTGGCTACAATCAAATCTCTCTTCTGCCTGAAGACAGAGAAAAGACAACGTTTACCACTCCATGGGGCACATTCATGTATGCTAAAATGCCCTTTGGATTGATGAATGTAGGAGCAACTTTCGAGCGAGCCATGGACATAGATTTCATTGGGGAAAGGGATGAGTTTGTGGTTATCTATCTGGATGGCATCATAGTCTTTTCCAAATCTAATAAAGAACATTGTTGTCATCTCAGGAAAGTTTTTCTAAAATGTAGGAGTTTCGGCCTTTCATTGAATCCCAAAAAATATCTGTTCGCCATGAAGGAGGGAAAGTTACTAGGCCACATAGTATCGACAGTGGGAGTTAAGATTGATCCTAGCAGAGTAGAAGCAATCCAAGCCTTGTCAATCCCAAGATCCAGGAAAGAAGTATAGTCTTTCCTTGGTAAAATTAATTTTTAAGGAGGTTTGTTTCTAACTTTGCTGAGATGGTAAAGCTCATAACAACCATGTTGAGAAAGGGAAATGAAGTAAGGTGGACTTTCGAGGATCGAAATTCCTTTGAGTAGATAAAGAAAGCATTGACTGAAGCTCCTGTGCTTATCATCCCGATTATTCAAAGGATTTCCTTGTTTTCTCTTTTGCCTCATCTGACACAGTGGCTACTGATTTACTAAAAAAAAATGATGCAGGGCTAGAGCAACCTATTGCCTATTTTAGCAGAACCTTAAGGGATGCTGAGGTCAGGTACGACATCATAGAGAAGCAGGCCTATGCCCTGGTAAAATATCTCAAATCTTTTAGAGTCTATGTCCTACAGTAAAAAATCATTTCCTATGCTCCCTCAGCTTCTGTGAAGGACATTCTTATTCAATCAAACATAGATGGGAGGAGGAGTAAATGGATAGCCAAGATCCTCGAGTTTGATCTGGAGATAAGGCCTACCAAATTGATCAAAGGTCAAGGTTTAGCCAAGCTGTTGGCTGAAGAAAATTGCAAAGATTTGGGGGTAAGTTTCATTAATGAATGCTCAGAAAATCGACAGGATCAGTTGTCTGATGCAGACCCTCAAGCAGAACCCCCATTGGCGCGATGTCCTTGGTACAAGGATGTCATATATTTTCTGCAAAGGTTGCAGCCTCCTAATGGCTTGCAAAGGAACAAGGCAAGAGCTCTAAAGGTCAAAGCAGTCAAATACTGCCTTGTTGATCAAGTTTTATATTGGAAAGACCCCCTAGGGGTGATTTTAAAATGTATGAATCCACAAGAGGCTCAAAGGATCATTGAAAAATTTCATGATAGCCTATGTGGAGGACACCATTTCTGGAAAACCACAACATACAAAATCCTCAAGGCTGGGTACTACTGGCCCACTTTATTCGCTGATGTCTGCAGGGAGGTTAGAGCCTACATCAAATGCCAGAGATTCTCAGGAAAGCAACAGCTTAGATCCCTGGCTTTAAAACCTATGGTTGTTTCGGGACCTTTCTAGCAGTGGGGCCTAAACTTTATTGGAGAGATCCACCCTGCTTCCAGTGCACAACATAGATGGATCCTGACTGCCACAGATTTCTTTACTAAGTGGATAGAAGCTATCCCCACTAGGAGTGCCTCCCATAAGGTAATCATTGGGTTCCTGGAGGATCTCATTACAAGATTCGACTGCCCAAGAAAGATTGTTATTGATAACACAACATCTTTCAAAGCTGAACCATTAGTCAAATTCTGTGAGCAATTTAGGATCAAACTGATTCACTCCACCCCATACTATCCCCAGGGAAATGGTTTAGCAGAGTCCTCCAACAAAAGACTGATAAGGATCATCAAAAGACTGTTAGAGGACAACAAAAAGGCCTGGGATTCAAAGCTAAAATTCGCTCTATGGGCCGATCGAGTGACCACAAAGAGATCTACAGGCATCTCTCCTTTCCAATTGGTTTATGGAGCAGAAGCTGTTTTTCCTTCTTAGCTAGCCATGCCTGTAGAAAAATTCCTCCAGGATTATCAAGGAGAGCCTGATGATATGATTAGAAGGATTCATAAACTAGTAGAGGTTCAGTAGGCCAGAGAGCAGGTGATGAGCAGAATTCAGGACCGTCAGCAAAAGGTCAAGCAGGTTTTTGACAAAAAGGCCAAAAAGGAAGATTTTCAGATGGGAGATCTGGTACTGAAATGGTATGCTCCTAAGCAAGACAAGAGCAAGCACGAAAAATTTGAATCCCTATGCGTCGGGCCCTTCAAAATCTTTGAAGTATTTTCAAATAATACCTACAGGTTACAAGATTTGAAGGGTCAAGAAGTTTTCAATGGCCCTGTGAATGGGCATTTCCTGAAGAGATGTTTCTCTTGAGCCACACATAGCTCTTCTGCATTTGTAAATATTGTTTTCTTTTTATCTTTAAGTTTTGATAATGACTCCATAGCCCAATAGCAAGGCACTAAAGCTACAAAAGAGTTCTCGGAAGCCCACAGGGGGTGTTTCGTCCCCTATGGAGCCTAATGTTAGCACATAATCATATATGGGGTATTTTCCTAAAAGAAGCATCCCCCTGGGCGAAAAGAGAGATTTGGGAAACCCGTTTATCCCAAAGTTTAAAGGGCGGGCACGCCATTTTAACGAGCAGACAGGTTTGGACGATCAAGATCTACCCGCCTAGATCTGCGGCTGAGGTTTTATTCCAGACCCCCCTCATCATTCTACCTTTAACGGAGGGAGGGGGTCCGGAATTGGGCGCGCATGTCTCAACGGTCAAGATTGGGGCGCCTAGATCAACAACTCTCAATGAATTCCGAACCCCCTTTGTCATTCTGCCTTTAATAAAGGGGGGGAGGTATGGAATGGAGTGGTATTGTCGTGGGGCCCCCTCTTGTCGTGTCACCTTCTATGCCATCTTATCCCCTGCCATCTGTTCCCCACTTATTCGCGTGAGGTGGCCCATTTCCTTTCGCCCCTCCTTGTCCTTCGACATCTGTCCTGTTCCCTTCCACGTCATCCCACCGTAAATAGTGTGTCCCCCTTTACAATTATATCCCATCACCTTTGCTCTTCTTCTTGTATCCTCGCTCTTTCCATGTGTCTCGCCCCTGTCATCTCCTTGATCACCCCCCTTCCCCTTTCCACGCCGAGCATGCCAAATCACCCCCGCCTAACCTTCATTCGTGCACCACCATGTGCCCTAGCCTTCGCACCAGCCTCCATGCCTTTTATCCATTAGACTGTTCAGCCAACCCATGTGGCAGCGCGAGAAGATCTCCATGTCCCAAGAGTGCAGAGTTGGCTGGGCCGTTCTCAATCCCAAGGAAGCAGTTATTGAAGTTGTTGGAGGTGGTTAGGCATCGTCTCCGCTATAAATGGAAAGTCCAACAAAAGATTAAAGGCATGTCAATTCATCCACAGGGTTGTTAGGAGTCTGATTGCGTCTATCATAGGTGCACGATCGTTTAGAGAATGCATGCACAAACTGCCAGTAAGCATGCAGATGCAATGTTTTTAATACAGTGTCTCGTTTTCGCTGTTGTTGTTTTTCTTTGAGTATATGTAGGCAATTTTGCCATTTTTGTAATCTATCAATGGTTGACCTAGTCTCCTGATTGTAAAGTTTTGATGAAGCACTGGTTGCTCTAGTTTTGTATTGGCACTCGAGACTTCTTGTTTAATGAATGTCAGCCTCTTTCCACCTCTCTGTTAACACTATGTTAGAACGACTCAGAATTGGAGGATCCAGTCGAGTTGCGCTATTATAGGATGATGTAGGTTGGATCACTATAATAGTCGCATTGTTTCTAATCAGTTCTTGTATTTTCTCAACGCTAAATGATTTGGAATTGGAAGATCCAGTCAAGTCACCCTTCAGTTCCCCGAAACTCTGAACCAAGAGGATCTTGTCTTCTGAGTTTTTCCTCCTCAAGCTGCCGAAAGGCCCGATGCTCAAAGAAGTCTTGTTCGCTCCTCCTACCAAGTCTTCCATCTGCTCATTTTATAATCAACCCACTGACGGAAGTTAGATCAAGACCTCTTCTGTTTTTAACATACCAGGCCCGTTTTTTTGAGTTAGAATGATATCTTCCTGGGTCTCTATCCATTTGATCACCCCATTAAATTATTTATGACATAAACTGATGGGCGTTGGGCTCTGCTTCTACCGCAATCCAGGAGTGACTTCTGATGCTAACAAGTTTCATTATCAAGTAATTCTTCTGCACTTTAGGAACATGTTTCTTAGTGTGTATGATTGACGGGGCTGCCCGAATGGAATCATGCATTTTGTTATAGAATTCTTCAATTTTTTTCAGGTTCCATACCTTTCTTAATATACTAAGAAAACTAGGATTGACACTTTGGAATTTCAATATGAATAGTCACCAGACAAAGAATGACATTGGTTTGATGTAAATTAAAATATTGTTAATTGATTGACATGATTTTCTTGTGGCATATACACTGAAAGTCCACAAAGCCTTCCACCACCAAGCATCCCCTTTTTGGAAAGTTTTTCAAATCACCAAAATGAATGAAAAAAATGAATAGTTGATCTAATAACTTAATAATTTACTCATCATTCTCTTCATCAACACCGTCATTCAAAACGTTCAACCGAGTAATTAATTTTTCCTTTATCTTTTCATAGGTTAGTTTCATTTTCAAGTAATGCTTCTGTACTTTAGGGACATGTTTCTTAGTGTGTATGATTGATGGGGCTGCTCGAATGGAAACATGCACTTTGTTATAGAACTTTTTATTTTGTTTAAGGTTCCATACCTTTCTTAATATACTAAGAAAAATGGGATTGACACTTTGGAATTTCAATATGAATAGCCACCAAATGAAGAATGACATTTTTTTGACGTAAATTAAAATATTGTCAATTGATTGACATGATTTTCTTGTGGTATATACACTGAAATTCCACAAAGTCTTCCACCGCCAAGAATCCCCTTTTTGGAAAGTTTTCAATTCACCAAAAAGGTTGAGAAAAAAGAATAGTTGATCTAATAACTTAATAATGTAATCAAAATTATCTTCATCAACACAAACATTCAAAGCGTTCAACTGAGCAATTAATTTTTCCTTTATCTCTTCCTAGGTTAGTTTCATTGTCAAGTAATGCTTCTGCACTTTAGGGACATGTTTTTTAGGGTGTTTGATTGACAGGGCTGCTTGAATGGAAACATGCACTTTCTTATCATGGGAAAATAGGAGAGATTGACAACCTTTATCATGGGCAAATAGGAGATATTGACAACCTTTATCATGGGCATGGATATGCATGCACATAAACTTTGTACTTTAATGGAATTTCTTTGTACGATTTGGAAGAAATACAACTTTTTATATGATGTAAACAAATATAGTCAATTTATGTATTAAAATTTTGTCAATTTTCAATTTGCAACTTGGTACACATACATAATATATGTGGATCGAGATGACTCTCCAATTATGCCTCAAAAACGCTCTAGGATATCTAATGAAATCAGTAGAGGGACTCCTAGTTTGACATGTAAACCTAGTCAAGTAGGGGAAAATAGTCACACAAGGCATTCTAGTGAAGGAAGGAGATCTAGTCAGTCTGGATGACAATCAAATTCATTTAGATATAGTCAGGTTGGAGATGAAGTTACATGTATGTTTATATGCACATGTTAAATTGTGTGTTCATACATGTTGAAATTGATATAACTAATTGAAATTTTGATAAATTTCTTTTCAAATGCATCATTTAGTAGATCACAACAAAGAACATCGCAAGAGAGTGCACAAATATTTGCAAGGGGTGCTCAATTTGATCCATTGCATCATGGATCATCACGATCTTTTTCTAATCGTTATTTTGGGGAAAGATGTTACGGGGAAGAGTCTCTTTTTTCATCCAATGTACAACAACCCCAATCACATCAACAAAATATGGGTAGTAAATTTCTTTTGTTTATTTATGTTTTTATATAAATCAATCATGCATATGGACATGCATATATATGTCAATGTGGATTGTCCTAATTATCTACAAATATTTTTAAATGTGTAGAGGATTGGGCTTTTGTTGGGGACAACAATGAAGCAGAGGGTGAGGGTGAAGGTCAACAAGGGATTGGGTATTTTCAATAAAATGAACATTACACCCCGATCACCACCTATCCCTCAGACATTGACGTGGAGGTTCCTTGGGAAGGTGAGCACAAACCACCATGCAAACTTGAAGCATGATCTTGAGCATCTAGATATCTCTATAGATAACAAACAAAGATCGGAGATCCTTTTTCATTCTTTAGATAAATTCATTGATATATATAAGAACCTTGGGCCAACAACCTATGGTTTTTTTGATTTGTTGAGGAGACATAGGAAACAGGTGATGGGCCCTGATAAATGGCCCGAAATAGAGAAAAGGGTGTCAAAAGAGAAGGAAAAATCAATGTTCAATTTTAAGGAAGGACTAAAGGGATGAATGTTGAAGGTGAAATATTTTAAGAATCCTCACATTGCACACCATATTTATGATTGATTCTTGGTAGCATATGGTATACTTCCATGGAATGATGAGGTGCCATATTGGTTTGCCAGATTCATTTATGTGGATTTTTTTGAGAATATGTAGCCCAATTATACCAACCTACCATACAAATATTATGGTGTTGGTAAAGGTCGAACATATAATCAAATATGTGCATTTTGAGATCCATTTTTTCCTAGACCTCCACCACCCTTAGTATCTCGTCCACCAAGGGTGGTTTCTATACCTTTAGAGATTGAGGCCACTTCACAAGTTGGTCGACACACGAGGGATGAAATAATTGATAATTTAAATTAATATTTTTATGGTATTGATGTTTGTTTGAACCGACAAAGAGCATGATCCAATGCACATGATAGTTTTGTGTATAAGACATATGATGAAATAGATTGCATGGGCATCAAAGATTTACAAGCTTATGCAAAGGTTTGTCACAATGGTTGGAAAGACTTAATTGGGCATGAGAAAGGGGGCATTGGATCAATATGTGTTACAACTGGTAAATGTTTCATGCATTCAATGATAATTATTTTATTCGATCCACATCATCGCAATTTTTTAACTAACATGGAATGTTCATGTTCTTTAATTGTAGTTAATTAGAATGTTAAATTAAACATCATTTACAGTGGGAGATATTGTAGAGAGTCATACCTCACATGTATTGCATGTTTTAAAGTTTAAAACTATGCTTTCATGTGTGAATCATTTAATTTGTATTCATTTAATTATATAAAAATGGTCTCTCTCTCTCTCTCTCTCTCTCTCTCTCTCTCTCTCTCT
>JZKD02S0512528.1:121444-152025 GCA_000966675.3 Picea glauca | reverse complement strand
AACCACTTTGACTACTTTGACCTTTTGGGGCTTCTAGATGACATATGAGGGTCCTTCAACTTCGTAAGGCCATAACTCTCAAACTGTGAGGAGTTATGTGACGTTCCACATACCAAACAAAATGGAATGACATGAAATATCCATATAGAATAGTATTACTTGAAAAATATATCAAAACTCATACCGTTATCCATCAAACAAACTTGGGTCCATTACCCAAACCTGGGTTCTCCAACTTCTCATGGCCATAACTCTCTAACCGTGAGGAGTTATGTGACGTTCTGCATACCACCAGAAATGGCATGAAAAGCACTATCCATATAGGATAGTTTCACTGACAAATTCACTAGATTTAATCTCATTATTCCACAAATAAGCATGGGTTCTCTAACCATACTTCTAGGATAACTCAATCCGCTTCCCGTGAGGGATTTCACCATAAGGGGAACACTTTGGAGTTCATCCATTTCTAATTATTATCAACCATGATAAGAAAATATTGAGTCATCTTTACATCAAACAATATTGGATCCATTACCCAACCTTTGTGCTATGGGGCTTTCTTCAAGGGTTGAAATCAATGACAATGAACCTTAATCAACAGTTCAATCTTGGAATTAGCTGCGTAAATTACAAATTTTACCTTATGATTTTTAAGGTTACTGAGTATATTTTGTTTTACTCATACGTTCTTGGATGAAATCAGTCAGAGTTGTTACAAGTCCCATTTGTTCATTGAACACATTATATTTCTTTGAGGGGTTTTGTAGTTTTAGTTTTCTTTCTTCTTTGATAGTATTCGCAATTGAACTTTTATACATTGGGAGGCAACTTGATAACATAACTAATAACATACTATATAAAGCTTGAAGTCCATACTACTTCATAAATTGATAATTTTTATGTCATGCTTGAAGAGCCTGCTCAAGTAGCAGAGAACCTTTGAATTTTCTTAAGCACATTCATTCATTCATTCAGGTGATATTCCTGTTTGCTGAGAGTGAGTGTGTATAGTTGATTGATTGTGGGGTAAGTATCTTAGTTGCTTTGGGGATTTATTGTGTGGATGAGACTAAAAAAATTAAGTCAGTTGGAATAACTTATACCACTATAAAATCTTCTCTAATAGTACTTCATAGTATCCTTTCACATACCATAACTGATGCTAACAACTAAGAAAGTAACAACTAGGAAAGTAGAGGCTAGAAAGTGGAGTCCTTACATAGAATTAGTAATGCACGGATCTTTGTACTTATTGCAACGAGGAGGAAAACCAAAGATTTTTCATAATTGGTTCTAGATGACTCCAAGATCCCATGAATATGTACAACCTTGGTATGGGAATTTTGATCTAGCATTCCCTTCTCAACATAAATATCCTCTCTATATGACATTTACCAGGTTTCGATAACACTTTTATGCATGTATGAAGAACCTTTTTCAACCTTTTTCTCAACATCTCATATGAAGAGAGATTCAGAATCAATATGAGGAAATAATAAATGACTATGTAGAAGAAGCATTATTGTTTTATGTTATCCATTAAACAAAATAATAAGGTTTTGGGGAAAGAACCATGTAGTGGAATTATAATGATGATGTTAAAAGGTAAAACATTAGTTGTGATTGAAAATGAATTGGAGATGTTGATGAAAGTCCCTATCACCTTAAATGCATACAAGAGATAGATTTTGTAGTGGGCTAAGAGGGACACCCTTCACTTCTCAACATGGATTTGTTGGGACTTTGATCCAAAAATCCAATGTCTTGGGACATCAGATTGCAATCAAGATTTCAGTCTCTAAATGTTTTTGATAGAATTCTCTCTCTCATCCATGATGACGAGAATGTTTTGTAGTTTCTCCCATAGATTAAAACTAAAGTCCATGTGTAAAAGAAGGGTTTGTCCTACTGTAGTTTGATCGTAAATTTATTTGAAGTTGAAATATTTTTCGAGAGGTTCATCTTTTCTTATATTGCAGTACTACTGGATGGGTTCTCCAAGTACATATTTTTCTTAAATATTTTCATATATGCTTGGTTAATAATAGAAATCTTGTCTTCGACGGGGTTTGAAGGAAACAATTTAAGAGTCAATATTGAAGCTTCAGAGCATAATCCTTCTACTTCTCTTACCAATCTAAAGTGAGATGCTACAAACTATGTATGTTGAGTTCTCAAATTTAAATATGCATGCAAGAGATAGATTTTGTAGTGGGATAAGAGGGAGACCCTTCACTTCTCAACATGTATGTTAGGGACCAACTAGGAGATTTTGATACAAATTTCTTTTATAATAATGTAACCAGTTTAACTACCAACAATATTAATTAACGTGTGTTAATTTTGAATTCTCTTCAAAGGTTACTAATGGAAAGGGAATACATGCTAACATACATTTGAGTAGTTATTGAAAAATAAGATGTGTGCCAAGGTGTTTTTTTTAATGTATTTTGGATTATTGTAGGATCCCTTGTGTACAACCTTAGTATGAAAATTTTGACCTAGAATTTTCTTTTCAACATAAATATCCTCTCTAGATAAAATTTCCTAGTTGCTAGAAAAGAAGGGTTCATAGTCAATTTGAGGTGGAAATATATTGCTAGGAAGAAGATGTAGTTAAGAGGGAAAACATTACCTACAATTGTAAATGAATATGAGATGTGAAAATTGTTGTGGCACCAAATGTCCACACAAAATAGGTTTGTAGTGGACTAATAGGGGGACCCTTCACTTATGAACATGAATGCTAGGGCCTAACTAGGTAATTTTAAGACAACTTTCTTTGATGATGATGCAATCACGTTAACTACCAAAAATATTAAGAAAATAAAATTAAGTTTGAATTCTCTTATAAGGTTTACAATGTTGAAGGACTTGTATGCTAACAATCGATAAACTAAAGATCAGGAAGTGGAGTCCTTATGTGGGGTTGGGAAAGGATACATTTATGTAGTTGTTAACAAAGAAGACCTAGTTGAAGCACTTTTCCATGATGGGTTATAGATTATTGCAAGAGCCTTTTCTTTATGTATGGAGAAGCTTTTTCGATATTTTTATTGATTTCTTATAGGAAGAGAGGCTGACCTCAATTTGACCCAATGCTTTTGTGTGTGTGGAATTGGAAATTAAACTGCATCTTATATGAAGTCTCTCAACCTCCCAAATTGTTTCTTTTATGTTTTTTCTCCAAATCATTTAATTAAATCATACGTCCTCTATAATAAAGACAAATGTACAAATTAAGAACCCAACAACAATAACATGGCTCAATTTGAGGATAATAAGGTAATTGTTTTTAACAAAAAACATTATAGGTGACTTAGATGAGTGGCAAGTGAAATCCCATAGGAAAAACAATAAGAAGGTGAAAAACCAATCTCTTGGAGTGAGAAATGTAATCCGTTTGGGAGAAAAAAGTGGTGATCCAAAATTATTAAAAAAATGACACCAATGAGATTCCCGATCATAACACAAATGAATTCTCAACAATTAGCAAATGCAAGCATACAACATGGCCATGCAACTAGTGATCATGTAGTGAATTGTAAGAATCTAGACAATCCTTTAACAAACAATTATAATGTCATGATAGATTCATACTCCTATGTAGTTTTTAATGGAGAATAATTTTTCATCCATTGAGTTGTGGTTTGATTAAAGTTGTCCATGAAAAACATTATAGTGTAGAATGTTAGCAAAGAGTTTGGAAATAGAAAAAGTTAAATTTTTAGGGTAGTCATTTCAAATCTATGTTCTAATTTGCTTCTCCTATAAAAATAAAATAAAATAACACTTCAATTTTATTTGCTTAAAATTTGATGAATGGGGATCACCATAAGCCATAGCGAGAGAAAAACTTGTGTACTGTACATTGTGCCATCCTAGATATCCCTGAATATTATTAACAAAGAAGAGGACACTATTGGGTAGATGTTGTTGGTTGACAATTATGTTGGCTAGTAAGGTTTGGGCATTTTCTTTGGTGAATTATGAAAAATTGTTAGATATGGGCACAAAGTATGATTTTGAAACTAGTGGCTAAGTAGAAAATAGGAAGGATCTTCCGGATCTTCTGATAGACAATTGTCATATAATGATTCACAATTATCATTCATAGTCCTCAATGGATTTAAGCTTTGAAACATTTTTTCAATGATCAAATAATGACTTGATAAAATTTGTCCATGAAGTTAAATATTAAAACCTATAATCTCAAGGGAACATGCACAAATAGTAAAAGAGAGATTGTTAAGGAAGTTAGTGGTCATTTTCAATCTACATCCTAAGTTACTTCTCCTATAAGAAATCAAAATAATTATCTTTTATTTTCTAAAAGTTATTACATTGGGGAATTCACCACAACAATACATGATGAAGAGGAAATAAATGAAATTTTCATTGTGGCATCTTCTCTAGATCGGGACAAGGGACCTATGTTTTTACTATGGAAATGAGGGTTTTTTACTAGTTCTAATACTATTCTCAAATATGTGTTCTTGGTACAACTTTCATATATAAAGCTAGAAAAGTCCAAATTGAGTGCCAATAGTTCCTTTGGAAAGAAAAAATACCATTTTATTTCAAGTAAAATTTTCAAAAGTAAATTGAAAAAATTGGACATGTGGTGCAGGCCATACAATTTCTCTCTCTTGAAAGGGACAAAAACAATAATTTTTGGGAGAGTTACCATAACTTTTTATTGGTACATAAAAATTTAATAAAACTTACGAGATTGCAAAGAAGACATATCAAAGTACCACATACCAAAATTTTAAAATTAGAGGTGCAAAAGTTTCAAATTTATGTTAGGTACAAGAAAACCCCAAATGGTGTTTGACAACATAATTGTCAACCAACCACATATCTAGTCATAAGGTCCTCCCCATTTAGAAACATAGGTCTCTTTCTTCCATTTATCACCATGCTATAATCCAATATTCACAAAAAAATTCATTCCAAAAAATATCTTAAGAAAAAATCATATTACAAGGAAATTTAATTAGAAACATTTTGTTGTTTTCCTATAATGAAAAATGACACAAAAAATCTATACATATGCATCTATCTATTTTGCTATATCTTTCTATCCAATTCATCATACCAAATGATTCTAAATTAAGATGTTACATCTTCTGAATTTATTTCCACCTATTGCATGTATCAATGTTACGTAACAACTACTAAATGAAATTACATGTGTTATTCTCATATAATCAATTTAAATCGAGGTTCTATGTTCATAAAATGTTGAATTGTTTATTTGTAATATCATTATTTAAGAAATATCATTGTCTCTAGAGTCATATCTATCAAAGGAAGATACGTCCTATGGAGAATTGGAGCTCTAGGTTTGGGAGGTATTAGTGTTAGATGTTTCTTCCAATGGAACTATTTTCTTCAAGACAAGGCACTGGAAAAAATATTTTACTAGGTGGGCAGGGGATTGTCTTATCTAGGTTGCATTGCATTGTGTCATATTCTGAGAGAGAGAGAGAGAGAGAGAGAGAGAGAGAGAGAGAGAGAGATATGACATTGTGAACTTTATTTGTGGTTATATTTATAGTCTATATATTGTCAGATTTCTCACGAAGATTAGCTTGAGAAGTTGAAGGGATGGGGAGATAATTCTAGGCATCATAATCTAGTTTTCTCTTGTTCCTATATAAATCATAAATTTAGTTTAAGAATAATTTTTTTTTGTGAATAAAAAGAGAGGGAAAATCCTATTAAAAATTTTCCAATACAAAAAAGCACATAGCAACATTCTGCCAACTGTTCCACCGAATTAGAGAAAACTAGGACAACTGGCAGACTGTGATGTCAATGCCAAAATTGGCAGTTCACCATCTACCCTGCAAAATGGAAACCGGGGCAGGTGGCAGACTTAAGTCTATGCACCACTGTTAAGAGCAACCATGAAGACTAAATTGGAAATTAAATTGGACATTAAACTGTAAATTAAACAAGGACCTAAGCATTAAATTGAAACTACGTTGTAAAAACGCAAGAAGCCGAATTGAAATCCAAGCCACAGATTGGAGGTTGCATCATTGGGGTCGCCGCTGAGAGGGTCGTTCCAAGGATGGATCACAAATGGCCTGGAGAAAGTTAGGCATTTATGGCTTGCTGGTGCATTTGAGTACGCCTTGTACAACATATTGATACACTGGTGCATAAGGATGTTGCGATGAATCTGATCAACCATCTGGATTCTAAGCTCGAACACAAGTGCAAGCTGCTTTGGGTGGAAAAATGGCGGTGGTTCTTGGCAGTGAACTGAGATTATCGTAATAGGTGGTGGCACCAGGACTGGGCTTCCTTGCACCTCCAAACCACCGACTACCTCACTTCAATCCTCCTGTGCTCCTTCCTTGTTCTTCGCCATCTCGAACCTCTCCTCTGTCTCGTACTCCTTGACTACCTCCGCTGCGCTTGAAATTTTGAATTCACCTAGATGCATGGCGTCCTCGGGGTCAAGGTGGAGGAATTCCTCCTCAATTATGCAATTGTAAGCTTTCCTTTCCTCTCGTAGAGGTTGGTCTGTGTTTGGTGCACTAGTGCCTGCTGGAAATTGGCTAGGGGGCTGCCAATTATATGGAACAGTGAAGAGGAGGGATTTCAGAGGGAACTGGATTGGTTCCTCTGGAATCACCTCCTCCACATATTCCATCAGTGGTGTCCTAGACTTCTCACTACGCTGAGTGCAGGCTATGGATAATTCCCACTCCAATTGTTTCCTCCACCTCTGTCTAGCGGCAAAACTATGCCAAGCAGGGCCGCGATGCGACCTTCCTCTTTCCCTCGGCATGGAGGAGAAATGGAGGGTGATAATGAGAAATTAAGTGTGTTGGAAGTACTCTGGTAGCTTCTATAGCTACACCAGTGTGTAGAGCTACCGGGCTGGTGTGATGCCAAGGTGAAATGGCTCCAATCTCCACTTTTCTGGATGATAACCCAGAGGGTCGACATGACTGATGCCACCAACATATCCCATCCACTGAATCTCATGGTCATCACTTTTCTCGCGTGAGGGAGAAGTCCTTCACCTCTTGATGGGAAGTTATGGTGATCTCCCATTTAATGCTGAGGGGAGGCGAGATGAACTGCCATATTAATGGTTGAGCTCTGGCCCATGCTACGTGGCCGCCCTATGCTTCGTGGCACCCCATCCAGGGTTGGATAATCGTTCCTGGCCAGGTCCAAGCACTGGTCTGAGAGTTCGAAGTGGGGAGAGGTTTGTGTAGTCCAGTGAATCAGCTCCATTGTGGAAGCCACCCATTCATTTTCTAGACAATCAACTACTTTTTTTGACTCCCTTTTTACGTGTGAGGGGATGATGGTGATAT
Source organism: Picea glauca (assembly GCA_000966675.3). NCBI lineage: Eukaryota > Viridiplantae > Streptophyta > Pinopsida > Pinales > Pinaceae > Picea > Picea glauca. The sequence continues at coordinate 144,676 of JZKD02S0512528.1, read as the reverse complement.
TGGGATGTAAGAGGGATCCAAAATCATCCAGAAGTCCTGAAAGTATCCAACTAAGGGAGACTTCCAGGGGGTTCTCTCCGTGAAGAATTTTTGTTATGAGATGAATGATGATCTGGGAATCCCTCTCCACTATGATATTGTTTAGTTGGTGTTCTGTTGCTATCTTAATTCCTCTTAGGAGGATCCATATCGCAACAACATTGTTTGTATTGAAACCAAGAAAGCCTGCTGCATAGTGGAGGATTTCTCCAATTGAGTTCTTGAGGACGCCCCCAAAGCCTGTTGGGCCTAGATTCCCTTTTGACATGCCATCAAATTTTATTTGGATGAAAACTATTGGTGGGGGGGATGGGGTGCTTGGGCTGGTAGTTGATCGATTGGCCACAGGGCTCTGAATTGTATCATCAAGATTGAGTTTCCAGTTTTGAAGGATATGCCTTTCGACCATGATGCATTTTAAGCCCCCTTGGGACCAATGCCCACTCTTAATTGTTTCCTGAATCGATTTCATTATTATTTCCCAATTTGAGGTGGGGGGGGGGAAGCATTCGATCGAAAGATCCTTTTGTTTCTTTCCTTCCATATTTACCATAATATGAAGCCCGGTAGGAGCTGTTAGATGCAATCCAGGATTGGGTTCTAATAGGAGATTGATTCCCAATTTTCTACAGTGATGATGATGTTGGCCCTGTTTCTATTGGAGAGACACATTATTTGAGTCCCCAAATCCCAAATTGTCTCACTGTAGTGGAATTGGTTGAAAAGGTGCTCCATTGTTTCTTCCTGTTGCAGATAGAGGGTGCAGATGGAGGGGCCTATGAAACCTTATTTCCTGATATTGTCCCAAGTGAGCAGGAGTTTTTGGACTGTGAGCCACATGAAGATGGACACTTTAGGCCAGAGTTTTTAGTTTCAGATCTTACCCTAGATTCTCTCCTTGGCCTGATCCTGATAGTTCCCCTATAAGTAGTAGGCTTCTTTGATTGAAAAGTTTCCAGCTGTGGAGTGCCCCATCTTAGAATGTCCGGACCTTCCTTGATGGAGATTTTCTGTTGTTTTGCACAAGATTTCCAGGCCTGTAGGTCCATCTCCCTTGGGAGGTGAAGTTCACATTGTTCAGTCTTCCAAGTGCGCCATGGCAGATTCCTGTCAAATGTTCTCCAAAGATCCTTTACCCATATGAAGTTCTCAGGTTGCAGTGATTGATGTAGGGGTGTAATTTCTTCAAGAGTGGCCAAATGTGGTTGTTGTTGCCAAGAGTCTTTCCAAAACAATGCATGTTCCCCATCTCTGATCTCCAAGAAAACATGCTTCTGTATTAGCTGTCTGTTGTTCCAAGTCGTGTTCCATATATTGGATCCCTGGATCTAATCGTTGAATATGATTAGCTACTCTTCTCTTGTGGAGGGAGCATATTTATTTTTCCATATTTTTTCCTAGAGTTCTGTGGGGTGCTTGAGCCATCGCCACCATAGTTTCCCCCCCATGACTTGATTTATTTTCCCTGGGTCCCTGACCCCTAGTCCACCCAAATATTTAGGTTTTCATATCTTGTCCCAACCAACCAGAGCCCACTTCTTAATTGGGTGATACCCGTGCCATAAGAAGCTGCGCTGAATGTTCCTGATGGCTTGGATGACAGACTGTGGCGTTGCAAAGGTAGTGAAAAGGTAGGTTGGAAAGGCTTGAAGAATAAACTTTAGGAGCACTAGCTTAGCTGCAAGATTAAAAGGTCTGAAGGTCCAGTTGTTGAGTCTATTGGAGATGGAGAGTAGCAGGTTGTCCCATGAGATGTTGCGCGTGATTTCTCCTGTGAGTGGAATGCATAGATAATTGGATGCAAGGGAGCTCTTGGGAATACCCAGGAGGCAGGAGATATGGTTTTGGATAGACACCGGGGTATTGAAGAAGTAGATATTAGATTTTTCAAGGTTTAAGGTCATTCCCGAAGCATCAACAAAATCAGTGAGGATAGAATTGAGTTTAATGGATTCTCGGGTTGTCAGAGTGTTCAACAGGAGGGTGACATTGAAAAACTGGATGTGAGAAGGGGCTTTATGAATATTGTGCAAAGGAAGGAATTTAAGGGAGCCTTCCAAAACATAAGCTTTAAGGTAGTGGCCTAGTCCTTCTGCCATTATGACAAAGAGGAAAGGGGAGAGGGGGTCTCCTTGATGAATTCCTTTGGTGGGAGAGAAGGGTTGGGAAGGCATGACATTGACTAGGATAGAGAAGAAGGATGAATAAGTGATCCTCATGATACAGTCTACCCAATGGTTGTCGAAGCCAAAATCTTCGAGGAGGGAGCGCATGTACTGCCAACCGATTATGAAAAAAACTTTAGAGAGGTCAAGTTTGATGAGCATACCTGGGGTGTTTGTCATTTTCAGCGAGTGGATCACCTCGTGCGCTAGGATGACATTGTCCATGATTTTACTGCCTTCCATGTAGCCCGCCTGCTCTTTGGAGATAATAAAAGGCATAATTGGTTTGAGACGCATGGCTATGACCTTTGTGATGATTTTGTAGATGACATTACAAAGAGCAATCAGTCTATACTATTTGGGGTGCATGACCCTATCCTCCTTAGAGATGAGCATGAGGAAGGTGGCGTTCAAGGTTGAGAGGAATTGACCTGAGGTTATAGATTCCTCCACTACCTTCCAGACTTCTTCTTTGATCATTGTCCAACAATACTGCAAGAAGTCCGTTGTGAATCCATCTGGACCGAGAGATTTTCTTGTGGGAATTTCCTTGACAGCTTGATCAACTTCCTCTTGAGTGATGGGCCTCGTTAGGGATTCATTTTGTTTCAGAGTTATTAGGGAGGGTATGTTCTTGGTGATTTTGCTAATTGTTGGCATTCTGTCATCAATCGTTTCTATTAGGAGGTATTTGTAGTAATTGGTTAGTTCCTCTGCAATTATGTTATGAACCTTGATGGGATTACCCTGAGCATCCTCCAGCTGGGTTATTCTGTTGATGTATCTACAATGCACCATTGAACAGTTAAATAATTTGGTGTTATTTTCACCCTCTTTGAGCCATTGTACCCTGGATTTATGACGCTAGAGTATTTCCTCCTGCTTCTTCCTTTCTTCCAATTCCGTCTTAATCTCCTCTTCTTCCTTCATTAATTTTGTGGTTCTGATTCCTGATATGAACATTTTTTGCAGGGTTTCCAATCACTTCTCAATTTATTTCATTCTTTGAAGGATGTTCTCAAAGACAATTTTATTCCAGTGCTTTATATGTGCCTTGAAAATTTTGAGCCGCTACTGGAATTTGTACATGAAGATACTATGTTCTAGTTATGCTTGCTTCCACCAAAAATTTGAGAGCTGTTGGAAGTCAGGGTGGGATAGCCAGAATTTATCAAATCTGAAGGGCTTGAGTTTGGGCATCGCTCCTGAATCCAGACAGAGTGAGACATGCCAGTGGTTCGAGCCTACTTTCAGTAGAATATTGGCCTCAATGGCAGGATCTTCCAACAAAAGAAATTTTGAAATGAGGAAGCGATCTAGCCGGAAAGCTACCCGCTGGTGTCCAGATCTGCGGTTGGACCAGGTGAAAATACTATTCCTAGTCTCTATACCCACTAGATTTAGTTGATCTATGAGGGCTCGAAACTTACCGCTGTCTTTATCAAGCCATTTGGTGCCCACTATTTTCTCTTCCAGCGTTAGGATCATGTTGAATTCAACTCCTAGCAACCAGTTAGGTGATATCAACAATGATTTGATAGTATTTATTCGTTTCAATAAGTTCTATTTTTCCTGTGTGCTCTGAGGTCCATAAGCATTTGTGATCTCCCCTTCTTTGGTAGATCCTATGGCTTTGAAGTGAGCCATGATTGTGCCTATATTGGAGAAGGGATTATCTGTGATGACTGTTGTGGGGTTCCATAAGATCTCCAGACCACCTACCGCCCCATTGAAGTCGGTATGAAGGGAGTCACAATCTATCCAACAACACCGAAAGATGAGATCTGCTTCTTCTCTAGCACATTTTGTCTCTTGCAAAAGGAGAATGTCCAGATTCTCAACGCGTATGCAGTCTCGAAGAGTCCTCTGCTTGGATCTTCCATTGAGTCCTCTAATATTCCAAGTTATAATATTCTTCATGATGAGTTCAGGGGTGGATGGAGGTATACCTCCGTGAGCCTTTGAACCTGTCCCGAGTTGAGCATAAAGTTCCCTACTTCCTTGATAAGTTGCTGGGCAGATTTGCATCCCTGTATTTTATTTTCCCGATGGGTGCATTTTGGTTTAGTGGATGGATCTAAGGATATACCTAGTCGTGATGTGGAGCCTGTGGTGGAGTTTATGAACACCTTGTGAACCTTCCTGAGTTGTTCCACATGAATTGTGTGCAGATCCTTTCAGTTGAGGGATTCCTCCAGTTTTTTGAGATCTATGTCTGCTAGATCTTGCTCATCTAACTACATGAGAGTATCCTCGTTTTCATCTGTCTTATCCCCTGGGTGATCTTCTTTTCCTTTTTCATATTGGTGAGAGGATTTACCTTTTTCTTTCTCATGGCTGTCCATTTTATGCGGATATCCAACCTCTTCTTCTCCCGGTAGCTGGTTAAGAATGTCGTAAGAGTTATTGGTGGTTATTTTCAGAGTGTTGTCTTGATTTTGATTCCAGGGTGGGTACCGTTTCCGGCCTATGACTGTGGTGAAGCCATATTTTTTCTTACCTTCTCTAGCTTTGGGGATCTGGGCATTCAAGGGGCAGTCCCGAAAGAGGTGGCCGTGCTCATGACATTTCCTGCAGCGAAATGGAATATGCTCATAATCTATTGTTTGGTTCCAGTCTTCATCCTGATACTCCAGGGTTACTGAGCCCGGTAGAGATTTTGAGATATCCATGTAGACACAGATCCTGGAATAGGAGGTGTATTTTCTTTGCTTTGTGGCTTCCGAGGATTTAACATATCGTCCACAATGTTTCCTATACCCATTAGTATTTCCTCCAGCCAAAATTCCTGCGGAAAGGAATAAAGTCTGATCCATACTGGAGCCATTGTAAAATATTCCTTCTCTGGGTTGAAGTGGTCTATCCAGAAATGAACGAATAACGTTGTCGAGTTGTAGAAGTATGGCCCGTTGTCAAATATTTTGTCCTTATCTTCCAGGTTGTAAAGGATGATCGTGAAGAACCCTTTGGAGCTAAGATGAACTTTGTAGTATCCCTTAGGGTTCCACCAATCTTTGATCCATCTCAAAAGATCCCGTTCTGAAGGCCAAAGACCCAGGAACTTGCCTATAAGGGAATGCTCTCGCATGAACCAAGTGTGTTCCCCAACCCTGGTTGAGCTTATGAGATCTCTTGGAGGTTTTTTTGATTGGGGAGTTCATTTTCCTGGTTCTCATCCTCGAGATGCCTTTGGATGAGACGTGCTTGGATCCACATCCATTGCTTTGCTGAAGCCCTTCTCTTTGGCCAGGAGATTTTTTCTCAGGTGCAACGGTGGCTCAAAGGCAGGCCGTTTGGCCTGTATTCTATCTCTATCGTTCACTGCTACATTCCTATACGAGGGGCTTCCCCCCACTCTAGACCCATCTTGATCCATCAGTTGTGAGGTGTTTGGTCTAACCAGTGTGAATCGTGCAACCGGTTTGCCTGCAGGCGAAACATAGCATACATGGTTTCATTAAGGATTTTCTAGGTTTTTTTCGTCTAGCATCCGTCAGCCTCTAGATAACCCAAGTCATTAGTTTAATAATAAATTAAATTATAGTCTAGATCTCTATTTCTAACTCAAAATCATTGCATACAAGTTCATTCAAAATTGAAACCAACATATTACATGTAAGACATGTACATACATACTATCTAGTTATTCGGGGCATGATTGGAAAATCCAGATCATGTTATCTCATCCCTTAAGTGGCGCAAAGGACATATGGGGACCCAAATATTTTATAATTGAAAAACAATTGAGATCTAGTTTTATGTGCAAACTTGTAAATAAAGTAGTATAACAATTCATCAAAAATCACATTATTCGAATGAACAACAAATGAAAAAAAAACAAGATGGAATCCTACATATCCATATAAATGTACTTGATGCAAATGTTTTTTTTGGAATGTTGTTTACAAACATCATAATGGTATGCCTCCTTCAATTATTTGTTCATGATCGACTTTTGTCATTTTCCATTTTCTAACTTTCGATTTTTTTTGGACTGAACCTATACTAAATTTATGAGCATTGCACATACCAAATGACTATATTGATAGCTTATGACATCCGACTAATAGTCTTGAAAATGAACATGACTTTCGGTTTCATGGGTTTCTTGAAAAAAATAGCCTTTCAATATGATGGATCCCCTTTCATATATAAAATCGTTATCATTATAATATTCCAATAACCTCATCTTTCTTTTTGTGCACCGCATCAAACAATATTTAACGTTTTCATCATTGTTTACAGGTGCAATCACAACAAATACATCTCCTGCAAATAAATCTCCATATGCCAAAAAACAAATCGTTAGATAAACATGCACACTTATAAATACTATTTAAATTACATTTTTTTATATATTTTATATCTATACATGTACATGTCTATATATACTATTTAAACATTAAAAATATTTTTGAAGAATTGTACAATTCACTTTACCTTCTCTAACAAGATTGGAAACTCTATCACCATCAGTTGACACAGTAGTTTCATTTGATTCCATCTCCTCTACGCTTGCAAGTAGCATTTTCCCCTTTGTATTAATTTCTGTATGTTCCCAGGCTTTAACATATTTGCCCATTTCATTTTCACAAATCTCATCGGATTCTGTGTCATCTATGCAAATTGAACAAAAACAACATACATTTTTTTATTATCAAACACATAAACATTTTGAAAGGATTTTGTTTTAGTTGAATGCAATTTTCGAGTCCCATGTATTGTACTGCCTTCATATTGGATCAATCTATCTATATCCTAGATTCTAATATGCCAAAAATACCTACACGGATCAAGAATGCTTTATTAAAAGTAAATAAATGTCAATATATATGGTAGCTATCAAGACAAATTATTGATTTTAATCAAGAACTTTCACACATGTACACCATGTATAGACATTTTGTAATCAAGAATAATTTACTAAAAGTAAATAAATGTCAATATATATATATATATATATATATATATATGGTAGTTATCAAGACACATTATTGATTTTAATCAAGAACTTTCATACATGTACAACATGTATACACACACACCTGCACACATCCCTTGACGAATTATGTTTGTGGCTTAGAGATGCTTGACACCATTGAACAACTTGATCAACAGATTCAAATCGATCAGCCGAACGGTTCATTTGATACCTTTGAAGTGCTCACTTTACACATGCCCCTGCGCCATCATGCTCTCCTTTCCCATGACAATTCTCGAAGAAATTCCAGCAATGTTTAATGTTTGATTTCTTATGAAGATGAAACAACCAATAGAATGATCGTGCAGATTTGAATTGGCCTACACATCCATTTGACCATATCCAATGTTGATTGTATTCGATCCCACGGGTTTTCAAGGAATCATACTGTACAAATCAAAACAATGTTGTACAAAATGAGTATCGTGTGTACAATAATCACTTATATAAACATGATATTCTTTAATGACATGCCGATTCTTACTGGTTCTTTCTATGTTATCAACACTTTGTTGAGAATGTCTATATAGAACATGGACAAGTATAGATACTTGATCAAAATGATAATATTCACTCTGTATTTCTCTTTGTGTAACGAATGTATAATTCTCTGCAAAATAAACCATTGATAAAATCATCCCAGGTGGAAAAACTTCACGGGAATGTTTGAATTGTAGGTCTTGCCATCAATCTCTATGAGAATGCTTGGTGTATTTATAAATTTCATTTTCAAACTTCTTCAAAAAATCTATCACAGAGATCTCATCCTCTTGCAAATCAATCCTTTTGGAAATAACGGTTAAAGAATTTGGTGCAGTAACATTGAGATATTCATATCTCTTCCAATTCACTGTTATATTGGACAAGGAATGATCATTGATATCATAATGATATTTGGAGTGAAATAAAGCTATATTTCCATAGTGATCACATTTCTTTCCACCAACACATTGTTTTTGGTAAAATAATTCAACACCTTCTCTTTCACTTAGAATTTGAGATATAAATTCACAAATTGTGGAAGGAGGAGGAGGTGAACTTGCACAAAACATTTTACCAAAATCACGAAAAGTGTCGTAATATAACTCAAATTCCACATGATAACGACAAAAACAAGTGTCACAAACAATGATGGGTTTAACATACCAGGGTTTTTGTTGCACAAATGTATTGATGGACATTTTAACTTGACTGTATTTATCTTTGAACTTATTGAAAAATTCTATTTGTGTCATTTCCAATATATGTTTTGGATGCTCTTCATATTGTCTTCGTGCTATTCTTCGTTGCAAGACATCCCTTACGTTTGGTGAAACACAAGAATTTTCCAACCAATATTCACGAGCCTTAGTTTTATCATCTTTTGCAAATTTATCTTTGTAAGGGTGTCTACAAATAACCATCCAACAAGCACATTCATCATTTGCATCTATTTGCATTCAATTTTTTTTTTTTTAATGTTTGTACAATGTTTTTCATAAGGTTCCCATCATTTTCCATTTATTGTGTAAAACAATTTCTGACATTGGTAGATGAAACAATTGATGTTTGTATTACTCTACATGCAACATACATCTTTTCTTTTAGACTTTCCAAAAGATTTTAATGCATCTGTTATATATTCCAAGACACTCTCTTTCACTTTTCTATCTTTTGTCGTTTTTTGAATACCCAATAATGATGTAGCTTCTTTTAATTTTTTCGACCTTATGAAACCTCTCAAAATTTGAGCTTGTGTTACTACTAATTCATCTTTGAAATATTTATCATAAATCTTTTCAACACGATATCATATATAATGGTTAGGTTTTTTGTCCCCAAATTTTTTAGTATCAACATTTTCTAAAATTTCGTCATCAATGTTGATATCACCTGCATAAATTTCAATATAATTTAAATCATAAATTAAATCGATTAAATTTAAAAACACTTGAAATTAACATCCAAATTCAATGTTCTAAATTGTAAAAATAAAAATTTCAAATAAAAATTGTATAAAAAATATACATTTATTTAAATTACATTGATTAGAAAACTAAACGAGCAATCATAAATTATTAAAATCTACAAGGGTTGAAATCTTGTATACATATATAGGTACATACCTGTAGGTGGTTGGACTTCTACTTCATTTTCAGATTCAACGACTTCATAAATGTTATGAAGCAAATCTATTTCTGGTTTTTGCAAATAAAAATTCAAATTACAATCAATTATATTAGACAATAGTTTTTTGGAAATTCTAAGCATTATATATATAATATGTATGCATGTACCTGGTTCCATTTCTTCTTGTTGATCATCAAGATGTAAATATCTAATTACATTATCATCACTTGTTCCTTCAATATTTGCACGTTCTTGTTTCTTTCCTCTATAATACTCTTTTGATAGTTCATTAGGACGAGTATCATCCCGAGTGCAATGATATTTTTTCTTACGCTTCCTTTTGTTTCCCATGATTCTTCAATTTGTAAAGGTTTAAAAAAAACAACATTTTATAACAAAAAATATAATTTCAAACATCAAATGTTATAGCTCAACAAATATTTTTTAAAAGAAATAAAAAAGATTAATTTTATAATCATATCTTAAAAAACTTGGAAAAAAATTCTCAATAAACCAAGTTGCTTTAATATAAATTTTGGATAAACAATTAATTTTAAACACAAGTTAACATTTTTTTTGATCTTCAAAACATTTGCTTGAGAAAACCTAACCTTCCTGATCAAAAACAATATTCAAAAATGACATTGACTTTGAAATGAATAGTTTAAGAAAACTAACCTTTAATTTTTTTTTTTTTTTATGAAAACCCAAACTTTAAAAAATATTGTTGAAAACTATTCAATTTAGAAATGTTGCTCCAATAAGTGAAAAATAACAAAAAATGTTGTACAAGAAAACCAAAATAGAGAAAATGTAGAATGAGTGTGTTAAAAAATGTTATAATATGATTTCGGCCGAACAATTTTATATGTTTCCATGCCAAATGTCGCATTGTGTCTAATTTCAACTTTTCGGCCGAACTAGTAAGTTGCGGCCGAACGTTACTCTCTTTCATCTGAAATTTAGTATTTTGTTTAAACTAACTTTCAGCTGAAACATTTTAACTTTTGGCTGAAAAAATACTAATTGTCGGCCGAACCATTAGTTCGGCCAAAAACTTGTACATATGGTACTTTTAAGAAAGCTGTCACTTCTCTACAACTTAGTACAACTTTTGTAAGAGCAGACTCCTTCAAATATTTTTCAGTTTGGTTTCAGAACTAATACCAACATTTTTAGAATTGAATGGACTTTCATTTGATACAATTTAATCGTTTTTTAGTATTTTTAATTAATTTTATAAAAAAATGTCTGCAAATTGTTTTTAGATGACATAATGATTCAATAAAATGAAAAATCAATATCTTCAATAATACACAGTCAAAAAATATTGAAACATTTATATTACAGAACCTTTCACTATCCTCTTCAAAAGGGTATTTTTATATTTTACTTTTAAATCAAAATTAAAGCACATACATGGAGTCTCACTAAATATGTTTAAAATTATCAACTTTTTCAGATTGGTCAAATTCAAAAAATTGTAGAAATTATAATATTCATCCGTTAAATTCAAAACTCTAGTTATACTTTAATAGAGTCTATTTAGATTGTTGTAGAATATTTCATTTTTCATAAACAAAAGTTTAATAATGAGTATATTTGCGTCTAAAAACATAACTCATTATCAATACCTTCATTTTAAGGAACACACTGACAAACAATCGCTAAATTCACATATCAAATGTTAATAATCTTTTTTTTTTAAATATTCAATAGAAAGATAAAAAAATTCATGGAATGTTTCGGTTTTAATGTAAAGTTAAATTATAAATGAAAAAAATACTTTTGTTTACTGGAAGTTCAAAGACTTCTAAAAATATTTTTTTTTTCTCAAAAAACAAGGAAAATAGACACCCAGATTCATGATTTTACCCTAGAGCCAACTAAATCCATCATAAGCTTTTGACATATCTATGTTAATCACTACACCTTTAGATTTACAAGTTTTTATACTATGCGTTTGCTCTTGTGCCACTCCGATTGCTTCATGAATTTGTCTTCCTTCCAGAAAACCGATTTGTTTATGTGAAACTGATTTTGAAAGAATGGCCTTTATCCGTCTGTTGATAATGTTAGACACCACTTTGTAGATATTGTTACATAGTGAGATGGGTCTAAAATATTCCAGGGACTTTGGATCATCTACCTTTGGGATGAGAGCAATAAAAATTGCATTTAAAGGTGCATGTATTGTCCATTTAAGCGAGACTCTTCTACCACTTTAAGGATATCTTTTCTAATAAACTCAAAAATACCTACAAAGAAATCTATGGTCGAACCATCTAGACCTAGGATTTTGTATTTTTTAAAACTATGGATAGATTATTTTAGCTCATCTTCAGTGACCTCATCCATATGTGCTGTTTTTTCTTCCTTATCTACAAAACTGGGGAAATAGAGAGCCAAAAAAATAATGGCATCAATTGAGACTCAGTCATCATATTTGAAAAGATTCCAGAAATGTCTAGTACCCAATTGAGACATTCCATCAAAACATAATATGGGTCTTCCAGGTGGATCAATGAGGCTCCTTATTGTGTTCGCCATCTTCCTCCCTTTTGCATAGGCCTGGAATAATTTAGTATTCTTATCCCCACTTTGTAACCACAAGGCCCGACTCTTTAGTTTCCATGATTTTTCTTTCTCTTCTAGAAGTTGTCTTCTCTTTTTTCCCCAAGTTACCAGGGCCTCTTTTGATTCAAGGGAGGGAAATCCCTCTGTCTCTGATTCATATATATTTTGGAGGGATATTTTTTCTTTGGTTATTTCCTGTTCATCCCTCTTCCACTTCTGTCGAGCCCATTCCACTGTGGCCTTTTTTAGTGTTTTTATATTATTTGCAAATTGGATTGCGGCCCAAGCTTCTTCACTTTGTTCACTAGGGATCCAAGTTTCCTTGATCAGGGAGAGGAAATACTCATCCTTTAGCCAAGAATAATTGAATTTGAAGGAACTAGCGGGTTTATGTGATCTTCCAGCTATTTCCATGAAAATCGAATGGTGGTTCGATTCCCCTCCACATCCAATCCATTGTATGAAGTTTAAGGGAAGACTTGAGCATATTTTCTGAGAGCATAAAATAGTCTATTCTTTTAGCAATATTATCCTCCCCTACTATTTTTTTATTTCATGGGGAAAAAATATTAGTGTGTGCGATATCGATCAATCCCTTTTCATTGAAGATGTGACTAAAGTAGTCCGAAAGGGGATCAGGGTGGGCTCTAGGGCCCCATGATTCATCCACCCCTACTAAGAAGTTGAGATCACCCCCTAGTATTAGTTCATTGTTTCTTAGAAAAGACTTGTTTAGTAGATTGTCCCAAAAATGACTCGATCTTGGTTAGGGCCATACACATTCAAAACCATGAAGCATCTACTCAGATATTCCTGGAAAATGTTTATTCCCAGGCCCGAATCAAAACCCCAGGAATTTTGGAGCTTGATTGATCTAATATTCTAGCCTATGGTCAGTCCTCCAGATCTACCTTTAGCATCCAAAACATTGAACTTCCAAAGTTTAAGGAAAGCTTCCAGGAAAGTGGTGACCGAAGCCGCTTCCCCCAATGTTCCTGAAGAAGTATAAGGTCTGACTGGGTAGTCTCCACCAAGCATTGGAGAGCGATATTATTGGATGATCTTTCCACACCCCTGCAATTGAAAGAGAGGATTTTCACTTCAACACCCCTTTATGGGTTTGCACTGCTATAAGGGACTTGAATATGGATAATTGTCTTCCTATTTCCATGTCCATAACTACTCTGGACAAGGATTTGGAAGGAAAATATTTTCTCCCCTGACCCTTTACTCCTGTGGAAGAACAAGGGTTCGATCCCAATCCCTCCAACTTCTTACTCACTTCGCCAACAATCAGGATGGATCTGTTTCTTAGTTGGTAGTCCACCAATTCTTCCTCCGAGTCCTTGGAGGATTCAATATCAGGACCACAAAAAGTAGGGGAATTTGAAGGAGAGCCGAACATCAAACAACAAGAATCAATAGGGGGACCCGGAGGGGAAAAATTATGGAGGCTGAGGGGAGAAGGAAGGTTCTTCAGGATTCTAGACTAATCGCTACCCAAAAAAGTTAAAGACTAAAAATTGAAATTAAGGGAAGGGAGGGAACAATCTGGCATGCAAAGTTGAAAAGATATCCCCTATTGAGCCTCTCGAATTGTTGAATCCACTTGAGTTGAGTGACCATGATTAGGAATCAATACTGATCCCGAACAATAAGAAGAACCCATGGCCGATATTGATATTCCCCCTTTATTTTTCCATTCTAAACATGATTAAGAGGAGAGCAATGCTTTTCCCTATTTTACTGAAGTTGAAGGAGAGTATATTTCCAACTATGACGCCCCTCTCTTCTTTTGTGTCGTATGAGGGCTTCCCATTCCTTTTCCATGCATGGGTATCTTGCATTCATTAGATATATGGCCATGTTTGTGGCATTAGTGACAACTAAAGGGTATCCCCTCATAATCCAAATTCTACATAAAGGTTTTACCACCCTAGGAAAGCTCCATTTCCTCTGCAAGTCCCTTGTTGACATTGAGATGAACAAGAACTCGAGCCAAATGTTTTTTACCTATTGAGAGAAAAGACATGTCCGCATCCAGAAAGGTCCCTAGGGAATTCCCCAGGCATTGAAAACCTTCCTTGGTCCAAATTTATGCAGGGACCGGGAAAACAAATCTAGATCGGAAGCTCATCCATCTTTTCATGATTGGCATCAAAGAGAAGACTCCATTTTTTGAGAAGGTACAGAGAGGAATCAATGCACCAGGGGGACTTTAAGACCCACTCAATGTCCTCAACTTTCTTGAACTTGACATAAACCATCCTTTTGATAAGGTTTGTACTAATGGCAGTTGTTCCATGGAATTTTTCCAAGAAATTTCAACCCAATCCCTAAGGGTTTTAATTCCAAAATGACGACTATTGGCTATGTCCACCACAACTATCTCTGCCATTTCCAACACCTGAGGTAACATAATATTGTCTCCAAGAGCCAATTTTAATGGGGTCCCTGATGGATTTATAAAAGAGATTTTATTCTATCGAGGGGGAATAGATTTCTATCTATCCCTAGGGGCATACTCAATTGGAAAAAGATTCTGGGTTGGCCATTTTTCAAACAGAAAGCTAAGTCCCTGTCCCGAAGAGTCCCCATTGAATTGATGATCCAAAGTTTGTAAAGATGAAACTATAAATTTTAGGGGCTTGGAGTGAGGCTCTTACCAATAACTGGGTCCGACATCGATCGAGTTTGTTCAATCGCTTTGATAGAAAACTGGGGTCTCTAACCAAGCCGAGGGGACTTGACCCATTTGTGGCTACATTAATTAAATCCCGAGACTGGAGGTAGCACAAAAAGGCTAGGGTTTATGGAGAAAAAATCCTCGACCACCTCCTCAAGAAAAATAGCCTTGTTCTATTTCCAATCTAGAGACCTCAAGACTAAAGACAAAAAATATGTAACATCCCCAAGGGATGCTGGTAGGAATGGTACCAAAGGTGTCGCCTTGACATCCACAACAGGGTTTAAGACAAAACCCGATCGATCTATGGGGGGGGAAAAACCCCCACTTTCCAGGAGAGAGGATGCAGCGGTGATGGGTTCGGTAGAGGAAACCCCAAACCTTTGTTCTACCATATCTACTAATTTGAGCCTCAGACCTGTAAGTGCTTTGGGTTGGTTGAAAAGTGGTGACGTCCAGGTCAATTACCCATCTGTATGGTCCTATGTGTAATCCAACTCTTCCCCCTCTTCCATGTAGGAAGTAAGGTAATTCATGCACCTAGAAAATGACAATGAATGTCGACTAATTTCTGAGGATGGGGTAGAAAACACAAAATTGTCACGGGTGAACCAAAGGAAAACTGCAACCACTTGTAGTTAGGGTTTTTGCAGGCTCGAATTTTCTCCACCCCCCCCAAAAAATATTACATGATAAAGTTATATATATATATTTTAAAATAATATATTTTACAATATTTTAAAATTTTTTTATTTTTTATTTTTTTATCCTAGTATAAATATAATTTATTAATATAAATGTTATTTTAAAATAGGAGTTTCAAATTAATATCCCCGAATGGGGTGGTAGGGAAGCATTTGTGTTATAGGACTGATGACTAGGGCACTTGAACACTTGTCCTCCACTTGACCATTGAGGAAACACATCACATTCTCTTCTAACGTTTGTGGTCGAAGGCAGCTATGATTAGAAGGTGTCAGGACAATGTTGTGGTACTTCTTATTGATGATGGTTACTACTTTGGTACAGTTTTAGATTTGGCCAGTTCACTTTCCTATTTTGGCAATGAAAACCGATAGTAGGGGAAAGTTATGGTCTTGAGCCATCACTATCGATATTCATGGATATAGTTGGACACCCTTGCTGCTTATTTCCTCACTGTTTGCAACTTCGTATGTTGTTGCTTCGTGTCCATTGCGACCCTTGTTCTTCTCTAGCCGACGTTCCAGGCATCATCGTGGCTGGATTGCTACCTCACAGACGTAACTAAATGTTGAGGAATCCACTGCAATCTTTCTTTCCAACACACCCTCGAACATTCACATAGAGAATGAATTGGGGGAAGCAAATATGTAGATTCATACACATTTCACAGAGGATGAGGAAGTGGATGCAAATATGTGTTCCCAAGTTCTATATATAAGTTCAAATATCACCAAGGAAACTCAAAACTTCAATATGTGATCCAAAAAGGATCTAGATAAGACTAAGGACAACTCAGAACTCGTAGAAGCAACTAAGGAAGCTTAGAATGGCCTTAATAGACAAAGAAAGGGAAAAAATTCAAAGCCCTCAAAACTCAGTGAAAGTGGAATCATCACGAAGAGCATGTCACAAGATTTCCAACTTGGTAAATGACTCATCAAACAGAGTTACGGATCAAAATACATTCACGGTCAAAGTTTGGTCAAACTAGCTCAGTCAGTAGGGGATGAGTCAGCATTCGTACTGCTGACGTCAGCATCTGTACGGATGATTTCAACATCCTTACAGTGTATGTGGCACACGTAGGAGGTGACACATGTCATGGTGACATCAACATGATGACTTGGAAACACTAGAGGATGCCACATGTCACTCTTTTTTGGATTTTTCAGGTCGATCCGTGGACCAATGAAAAATCACCACGTGGCAGTCCGTACAACCACGTGGTAGACTGTATGATGACTTGGTAGGATGATGTGGAAACTGAGGTGGTAGACCATACACTGACATGGCAAATTGTACACTGACGTGGCAGGTGACTATATAGTTGGTTGGCATGGCCCAATGGTTGGCTCTCATGTGGCCCAGTCATGGGATGCCACGTGGTAGTGGACAAATGCCCAATGAGGGATTGAGAACCGAATTTCAAAAAAAAAAAATGGCGGGTCTGCCAAATCTAGTGGAACCCCGCTAGATCTGGAGCCCAATGGTCATATATAACCCACTGCTAAAAGTTGGCGGAACCACCATTTAAATATATGCATATAAGTTACAACAAACACCTAAAAGGGGAGGCCCGCGGGCTCGACCCTGAGACCTCCCCCATTATATGCCTTAACTTTAGCTCCACCAACCACTAGGCCAAACGACCTCATTGTTATTACCACCCATGATTATTACTTAAATTTCGAAATCTGCCGGTGCACGGGGGGAGGTGCGGGATGGTATGACCAAGCACGATTTACGAGGAAGTTTTTGGAATTAATTGCAGGTTTGCAGGGCACAAAAATCGAGACAAGATTTCTCTTGGGTCTGGGAGTGATAGAGTCGGATTGAGGCATGGAGACAACCATTTTTGGGTAATTCGACGCCACAAATTCAATGGTGCTGTCTGTTTTCTGATCTGAGCAAAGATTCTGCAGCTTAATTCCAGAATGAGGTATACTTATGTATTTTGCCAAATTCTTTTGCTGAGTTAATAAAAAGGCCTACCCATTTGAGAGCAGGACCCGGAGACATAGTCCACTAGGGATGAACTTTGTTATCAAGTTTTTGTGTTCAGATTTGATGCTTATGTCTCTTCATTATTGACATTTTCCTTCTTTAATGGTGCACTTTAATTTATGCTCATTCAATACAATTCTTTATAAGTTACTTCGATGAAAATATCCCAGATCATGTTGGTATCAGAGCCATCATATTTGACGTGAATTGTTGAGTGTAAATGCTTACTAGGGACAAGCATAAGTAGGGTGAAGTAACTCTTAATACTTTCAATCCCAAAGTTGGACGTGCATCTCGAAGGAAGAAAATGGAATAAGAGGACAAGTGTGATGAACATGAGAAAAAATTCCATATGGTCTTTTATCGCATCTCAGAAATGGTTGACCAAATGTATGGAGACTACAAGAAGAGGATGAAGAATAAAGAGAAGAAAAAGGAATCACACGCTGATGATGATGCTTCGGTAAATCAAGGGGCTGGAGGAGACCCTCCTGAGCCTCCATCTTCACCATCAATTTCTAGTTCTTCTTCCTTTGAGTATTCTCATCATTCTCATCATTCTATCCATAAAGCCTCTTTTAAGAAACCATTATTAAAGCTTGATGGAAAATTTTATTTACCTATGTTTAATGGGGATGATAATCCTAAAAATCTATATAATTGTATCCGACAGGATGAAGTATATTTATGTTTTCAACAGATTGATGAAGAGGAAGTTAAAGTGAAACTGGATTCTCTTCGGTTGGAAGGCACCAATCTCGTATGGTGGGAGAGAAAACTTCAGGACAAGCGTAAGTGTGGTAATCTTCTTTCCTCATGGTCAGAATTTAAATCAATGATAAGGAAGCAATTTTATCCATTGGGTTATTTACATAAAGCAACGATGGAATGGAAAAATTTAAGACAAAGTAAAGGTCAAACTGTACAAAGTTTCACAGAAGAATTTATGAAGAAATCTCTTGCATTAAACATTCCTTTGGATTCGTATGAAACTTTAATGAAGTATATTGGCACACTTCACTGTTATATTCGTCATACTTTGCTATTGTTTAACCCCACCATTCTTGAGGAAGTTTGTGTGCAAGCCACTCACCTTGAGAACATGGGAAAGCATGTTTGGGAAGATCCCACAAAGAAACCTTCCAATCTACCACATAAGCCATTTAAGGAGTTTAAAAGGAAGGACAAGAAGACCACCATGGTAAATAGGGAAGAAGGAAATCCATCTTTCACTCATTGCAAGAAAAGTGGTCACAATGATCAACACTGTTGGAAACTACATCTAGAGAAGAGACTAAAACAGTTCGATGGAAAGGGGAAGACAAAAACCGTTGTTACAGTGCAACAAGATATTGGTTCTGATTCAGGAAACGAGGGAAAGATCACAGTGGTTGGAGTACAAGGTAAATATTCTCTTCATGCTAGTTCAAATTATGATAATGAATCTTATGATGATGAACAAAATAGGAAAGAGTTATTTCATATAAGAGTTGTATCTAAAAACACTAAGATAGATACATTATTTGATCCGGGTTCCCAAGTAAACTTGATATATGAAGCACTTGTCAAAAAGATGGGTCTTGAAATGAAACCACATCCAAAGCCTTATCCTCTTGGTTGGGTATGTGATAAAGAAAATATTAATTTCACCAAACAATGTAGGGTCAGATTTTCTATTGCTTCAAAGTTGATTGATGAAGTGGATTCATATATTGTATCACTGGATATATGTGGCATAGTGTTGGGGAGTCCTTATCTTTATGATAGAAAACCAATCTTCTTTCATCATGATAACAAATACCACCTTACTAAGGGGGGAGTGGAATATATTGTTAGATCTCACAACACTCGTTAGTGCAGGTCAATAGAAGAGACTCATAAACACTAATAAGAGATATGTACTCATGGTCGTAAGAGAGAAATATGTCAGAACATTCGACGCTTTCCAAGGATGTGATCCTTTTCATAAGAAAGAATTGATTGATATTGTTTTAAGTATAATGATATTTTCTAGGAACTAGATGGATTACCTCCTAAGAGGGAAATCCAACATGAGATACATCTTCAACATGATTCTCCTCTTCCTAATGTGGGCATGTACATGATGTCAGTTGTAGAGATGACAGAGATCAAGAAGCAGGTACAAGGCTTATTGGATCAAGGGGTCATCATGCCCAACTCATATCCTTGTGGTTCTCCAATTGTGATGGTGCCAAAGAAAGATGACACATGGTGAGTGTGTGTCGATTACCGGGCCTTAAATAAAATCACGGTGAAAAATCGATACCCTCTTCCTCATATAGATGATTTACTTGATCAGTTAAAGAATTCTGTTTATTTCACTAAGTTGGATTTGCATAGTGGATACCATCAGATCAAGGTTGCAGAACATGATGCATGGAAGACTACCTTTAAAACCAAACATGGATTGTTTGAGTGGTCAGTTATGCCGTTTGGGCTTTGTAATGCTCCGACAACTTTCATGCATTTTCTAGATGATTTTGTGATTGTATATTTAGATGGAATTCTTATTTTTAGTAGGACTTGGGATGAACATGTGAGGCATGTAAAGAAAGTATTGAATACTTTGCAAAGGAAAAAGTTGTATGTAAAATTGTCCAAATGTGAATTTGGCAAGACTGCACTTGTGTACTTAGGTCATATTGTAGGAGGAGGACAATTAAAAATTGATCCTTCCAATATTGATGTAATTGTAAATTGGCCCGAGCCCAAAAGTGTAACTGAGATACAGAGCTTCTTAGGTGTAGTCCAATATTGGAGGAGGTTCATTTCAAACTTCTCCTTTATAGAAGCTCCTTTGCATGCCTTAACCAGTATGAAGAACTCTTTTCAGTGGGGAGGAAAGCAACAAAAATATTTCGACACTTTGAAGGAAAAGATCAGTACCACACTAGTATTAGCATTGTCAAATCTTCAAAGGACATTCAAGATCGAGAAAAATGCCAACAAATACACCATGGGTGCAGTATTGATGCAATATCATTAGCCTCTATGTTGCCACTCTGAAAATTTTAACCAAGCCGTTGTTAACTATCCTACATATGATAAAGAGTTGTATGCATTAGTACAGAGCGTAAAGAAATGGAAGCACTACTTGTTAGGGAAGGAAATAATCATACATATAGATCACCAACCCTTATAGTATCTCCAAGTACAAACCAAAATACAACAATCTTGACATTACAGATGGATGGATTTCTTATAAAAAATTCATTTGGTAATCAAGTACAAAAAGGGTACAAGTAACAAGGTAGCTGATATGCTTTCTAGACCTCCTATTGTTGCTTCTGTTATTTTGAATAATACTTCTTTATCTCATGATAGATATGTGGAACAATATGCCATTGATGGATATTTTAAAGTATTATATGAGAATCTAACCCATGGTGCACAGGTAGAGAACTATTGTCTATAGGAAAAACTACTCTACCATCTTGGAAAACTATGTATTCCTACAAGTGAACAAGTCCATGTAATACGAGAAGCTGATAGTTCTCTTGTGTCTGAGAATTTTGGGGTAGGAAAAACTATGGCTAATTTGCATAGGTTTTGTTACCGGCCTCAAATGAAAGAAATTGTAACTAAATATGTAAAGGGGTGTGCGATGTGTTCTACTTGTAAGCCCACTAATAGAAAACTGGGGCTATACTCACCACTACTTGTTCCATCCCATCCATGGAAAAGTATCTCCATGGATTTTGTAGGGGGTTTAACAATGTCAAAAAAGGGTCATGACTATTTGTATGTTGTAGCGGATAGGTTCAACAATATGTGTATCTTAATGCCATGTAAAAATCATATCACTGCTGAGCAGGCTGCTTATCTCTTCTTTCAGTATGTTTGGGTTCACTTTGGGTTACCCACATCCATTATCTCGGATTGAGATACTCGATTCTTTGGGGATTTGTGGACAAGCTTGTGGAGAATGATGGACACCAAGTTGAATAGGAGCACTACTTTCCATACATAGACTGAGAGACAGATAGAGGTTGTAAACCAAACAATGGTACTTTTTCTTCGAGGCTACTGCAACAAGCATCCCAAAGTATGGGATGAACATATACCCTATGTACAACATGCTTACAATCGAGCCTTACATCCCTCCACTCAGTGTTCTCCTTTTGAGACATGTTTTGGGTACCTACCTAAAGTTCCTTTGGACTTGATGTATGGGGGATATGTCGATTCAAATGAAGAAAGGAATGAAGACATAGCCTGCAAGTTCATCTAGAGGATCCAGCAGGTACACCAATCAGCCAGGGAACAATTGGAGAAAATTCAAGTACAGTATAAATCTCGGCATGACAAACACATGGTTTATCATCAGTTCCAGGTTGGAGACTAGGTATGGATTCACATTAGCAAGGAAATATTGAAGGGTGAAGGCAAGAAACTCAAACCCATTCGTTATGGGCCCTTCACTATTTTGGAGAAAAGTGGTACCAATGCTTTTCGTCTAGATCTTCCACCTTATATGCATATCTACTTAGTTGTAAATGTAGAGAAATTGAAACTTTTTGAGCCTCCCATGATCATTGATCAGGAGGAGGAAGTTTCAATACTTTTAGTTGATGATTTTTCTCTTGAGTACTTGGATGAGTTAAAGGAGGATATCATCCTGGACAAAAGGATGAGGAATTCACGTAGGGGTGATGTTTATTATCTTCGAGTAGGCTTAAAGGGAACACATCCAAGCAAGACAAAGTGGATTGAGAAGGACAAGGTGAGGGAACTCTTCCCTCACTTATCTGTTTATTGGTGAAAGATTTTGGTGGTCCAAAAAGCTCTCAGTGGGAAGGCATGATCCAAAAAGGATCCAGAGAAGACTAAGGATAGCTCATAACTCACATAAGTAACTCATGAAACTTAGACTAGCCTCAACAGACATAGAAAGGGAAAAAAATCAAAGTCCTCAAAACTCAGTGAAAGTGGAATCATTGTGAAGAGTGCTTTGCAAGATTTCCAATGACATAAACGGCTCATTAAACGAAGTTACGGATAAAAAACTATTCATGGTCAAAGTTTGGACAACCTAGCCTAGTCAGTAGGGGATGAGTCAGCATCCATACAGTGTACTTGTTACACTCATAAGGAGACATGTCTCATGATGACATCAACATCACGTCAGCATGATGACATGGCAACACCCGAGGCTGCCACGTGTCACTTGTTTTTGGATTTTTCGAGTCAATCCATGGACCAATGAAAAAGCGCCACGTAACAATCTATACATCAACATGGAAGACCATACAATGACATGGCAGGTGAATGTACAATTGGTTGGCGTGGCCTAATGGTTGGCTTCCACGTGGCCCAGTCATGAGCTTCCATGTGGTAGTGGGTTGCCAAGTTGTAATATCTAACTTGTAGATAATACAACTTGAATGTTTTTAATGAGACAAGAATAAAGGGATTGGTGAAAGGAAAAGGTGGACCAAGGATGTCACGGTGGATTCGTGAGAGGAGTTTGGACCAAGGGAATCACTCACATGTGGGGATTCACTACAACTTGAATGTTTAATGTTTATGTCGTATCATTGAATTGAGGTTTGTGTACACTTTTGGATTTAAATGCCAATATTTTTTGGTGAGAGGAATAGGGGACCATACTCAATATTTTTTGGGGAGAGGAATAGGGGACCAAGGATGTCATAATATATTCGTGAGAGGATTTGATGGAAAGGGGACGTCATATCATTGAGGTGAATAATGGTCAAAGTTATATTTGACATATATGAATGGATGGATTGGAGAGAGGAATAAGTAGATTGGATTGGATAGAGGAATAGGTATAACAAGGATGCCATGGTGATATGTGAGAGGATGGACAAGGAGATGTAATATTTGAAGAGAATATAAGTCAAGTTATAAGTTAGTTTAAGTGAGCTTATTATCATGAAAGTAAAGATGATTAAAATATTAAAATATTTTTTAATAATATATAT
>JZKD02S0512528.1:85997-121401 GCA_000966675.3 Picea glauca | reverse complement strand
GAGAGAGAGAGAGAGAGAGAGAGAGAGGAATACTGAAAAAAAGATATTACTACAAGAGTATTTATTTGTAGAAAATTAAAATCTTCTTATTAATTTGTAAAAAATTAAAATCTTTTTATTAATTATTAATGGATATGAATTTTTGATTTATTTTATGAAATTTTTATTAATATATATAATCGTTATAATTAAAAAACAATGTTTGAGAGTTGGAACATAAATAATTAATTTAGATAGAATATTAATATAATTTATTTTACCATTTCCTTTTTTTTTCAATTTCTTATTATAAAGTTCATTTTTTTTTTCATTTTCTTATTATAAAGTTTATTACTGTATATTTTTTTTCCTAAAAAAAAAACTGTAATTTTTATTCATCGATGGGAAAGAAATTATATTCTGTAGAATAAAATCACCCTTGTATTTCCTTCCCACAACATGGAGACATGTTAATAAAAACTGTGGCTGCTACCAACAACATACTATACATATATCAATGTTTTAATATAGTTACAAAAAAAACCAGAAGAAACAACTGCAAGTAGTCTCTCAAAGAGACTAGCTGATGATAAACTGAAAATAGAAGATAAGGGGTTTGAGAGGTAACTTCCAAATAATAAAGAAAGACTGAGACATAACCAAGAGATATCCAAAAAGCATCTCCAAAAAATCAAAACTGAGAATTGTCCATAGATGGTCATATATATCAAAACTAGCTGGAAAGAGAAAAAAAGATCATATATCTGATCGAACCTCCATAAAACCACGAGACAAAGAGTGGAAAAGATCAGATTACTGTAGAGGAGCCTCCACAAGATCGATAAAAGGTCTATGATAATGCTCAAAAGTGATGTCCAACTGATGTGCGATAATCAACCATGTCCTGAAATCTAGTCGAAGGCCCTCTTTAGATAACTGGTCTACCCCATGTTCCTTTCCCTGTACACATGATGCATGTGGATAGTGTTAAAGGATTCCAATAATTTTATAACATCATCAAGTAGTGGGAGTAAAATTTGATTGTGGTATTTCTAAGATTTTGTAGATCACTTTATGACTTGAAGGGAATCCCGAAAAATTTGTAGAGATCTTACACCTTTTTCCCCAACAAAAATTAGTAAGAGTTTGAGGGTCAATAGTTCTGTATAATTATTTATACCTTGACCTAGTCCCATCTTGATTTTGAAGAAGTGTTGATTGGAGAGATAAAGGAGAGATCCACCTCCACACCGTAGGAAATTATTTTGCGAGGCACCGTCGAAAAAGGCCCATGGATATGAGGAATCCACTATGATTTATGGAATAGTCTGAATAGAGGAGACCCCTTTTTCCTGAGAATAATGAGATAAAATTCCTAGAACTTTAAGAGAAAATCTGTTAGGGGAGGAGAGATTGTCCTAAAATATGGAGAAATTTTTGGCCAGCCATACTCCCCAATTCAGAATTAGAGGAATCATCTTAATCACTCTGTTGACTCCAGAGGCTATCCATGTCCACCAAGCCTCCTCAATATTGTGACCTTGCCATTGACATGCCTGCGAATGGAGATCAAAGCAATTTTTCCAAACTTTCAATGTAAAGAGGTAAGAGATAAAAAGACAAGTTAGTGATTCATCATCATCCTTACATAGGGTGCACCACCCTGGCCCTCCCTTCTTCCCTTTTTTCATATTATCCCATGTTGGGACTTTTTTATTTAACAAACACCACATGCAGATTTTGGCTTTCTAGGGGAACTTATTTTTCCATAGATCTTTCCATCACCATAGAGAATCTCTGTCACCTTGGATTCTACTGAGTTGGATGTATCCCAACTAAGGAGTATACACTCTGTGTGGGGAAACTTTCCAATTCAACTCATCGTCCCTTTCAATGATCCTAATGTGTGAGGCTTTGAGAGCCTGAATGTAATTTGACCAGATAACATTCTGAGAAGCCCCCAAGCCAACTTGAATTGCACTCTTCCACACTTGAGACCAAATTGTGATGGGTGTTGAGTATGTGTTATATTCTTTGCACGACTAGAACTAGTGTTCGATTTTCGTGTTTGTTTTTGGGTGGTTTTTCGGCACATGGTTTTTCGCTGATGATTTTCTATTTTCGGTTATGGAATTAGGGTTGTTGACTAATCCAGGTTATTGGATTAGGGTTTTGGATGTTATAGGATCCTATATGTATATTGTATTGTAAAAAATGTATGAGGTTAATGAATATAGAATATCCTGGTTTTCCCGGTTTGGGTTTCCAGGGGAAAATTCTCTATGTAATGTGTGTATTTTCCATTGTATCTTTTCTATTCTTTTATTAAAAAACTCTTTGCAGTAAAATATTATACAAGGTTAAAATATACATTTGGTATCAGAACAATTATTGGCTTCAGGGGGATGCCTTTTTTTTCAGGGGTTTGGATTAGGACTGTGATAAGCCTTGTTACAGTGGGAGATATGCGGTATTGATTCTTCAAGTGAAAAAAATGGTGAGAAGTTCAAAAATAGAGATCGATAAATTTAATGGGAATTGTTTTGAGTTGTGGAAGCTCAAGATGGAAGATCTATTGGTAGACATAGATCTATGGATCGTGGTGAATCTAGGTACTACACCTACATGAATGTCAATAGATAATTGTAAAAAATTGGATCGAAAGGAAAATAGCACAATGTAATTGTGTCTCTCAGATTCAGTATTATTGAATGTGTCAGGGGAAGATACAACCAAGGAGTTATGAGATAAGTTAGGGAACTTGTATCAGTCTAAGTCCTTGGTAAATAAACTGTTCCCGTGGAAGAATATGTATAACCTGAGGATGAGAGATGGAGAATATGTGATAGAGCATATGAACGCTTTCAATACTATGGTGAATCAATTATTATCTGTTTATATTAAAATTTCAGATGAATATAAGTGTATCAATTTACTGTGCTCTTTACCATACTCGTGGGATAGTATGGTTGTGGCCATAGGTAGTAATACAACTACCTGTAATTTTTATGATGTGGTGTCATCCTTGTTTTCAGAGGAGATGAGACAAAAGAACATGGAAGGATAGAGCATAGATGCATTATTTGCAGGAGGATGCTCCCATGAAAGAAGTGTATCTAAGTCCTCAAGTGGGAGATCTAAATATATGGGTAGATCTAAATCTCCTAGATCTGAAGGTGCTCCCTCTACAAAAGAAAATATTTCCAAGGAAGAAGGAGGAAATGTGTACTTGGATTCTTCAATTACACATGCAGATCACGAGGCATGGATGGTTGAATTAGGTGCATCCTTTCATATGACTCCCCATAGGGAGTGGTTCTGTGAATATGAAAGGTATGATGGAGGTAATGTTTTCCTAGGTGATGAATTGACAACCAAAATCATAGGTTGAGGAAGATTTAAGTTGAGGCTCAATATAGATTGAAGGATTAGAAAATTGCCTGGTGTTCTGCACATCCCAGGATTGGCCAGAAATTTTGTTTCTGTAAGAAAAATGGACAATGTAGGGGTAAAAACAGTATTTGAAAAGGAAACCTGCAAGATGATTCAAGGAGAAATGGTGTTTCTGAAGGGAGTTTGGTTTGGAACTTTGTATAAGCTGCAAGGAAACACTATTAGTAATGGGTGTAATAGTTCTATTGTTCCTCATATTGGAGATGAAGAATAAAAAACTCCTATAGTCTCTGGAGAAAATCTTATGTTGTGGCATCAAAGACTGGGGCATATCGGAGAAAAGGGTATTCGACTACTACATGGTAAAGGTGTGGTTGAAGGTATGTCTAACTGCTCTTTGGATTTTTTTTTTTGTGAACATTGTGTATATGGGAAGCAAAATCGGGTAAGATTCCCCTCTGGTGCAATGAGGGTAGAAAGAATTTTACAGCTAGTGCACAATGATGTGTTTGGACATGTGTTGGTTCCATCATTAGGAAAATCTATGTACTATGTCTCATTTATAGATGACTTCTCAAGGAATACTTGGATATATTTCCTCAAGAAGAAATCTGAAATCTTTGTCAGGTTTAAAGAGTTTAAGGCTCTTGTTGAGAATCAAACAGAGAAAAGAATTAAGGTGCTGAGGATAGATAATGGTGGAGAGTTCTGCGAGAATGAATTTGAAGAATTCTGTAAGAAGTGAGGTATATCAAGGAAGAAGACTACTCCATATACACCTCATAAAAATGGACTTACAGAAAGGATGAACATGATGTTGATGGAAAAAACATGGTGCATGCTCCATGGTGCCAGGTTAGGGCAATAATTATAGGCAGAGGCAGTGGGTACTGCATATTACTTGGTCAATCAATCACCCTCATCAATACTGGATGACAAGACTCCATAACAGGTATGGACTGGTAAGAAACCCTCTCTCACACATCTCAAGGTATTTGGTTGTGAGGCCTATGTTCATGTTCCAAAGGAAAACACGAGTAAGCTAGATAAGAAGGTTGAAAAGTGTATCTTTATTGGGTATAAATATGGTCTCAAAGGTTATAAGATTTGGAACCCAGAAACTAAGAAGGTTCTGTATAACCGAGATGTGGTATTTAAAGAAATGAAAGATGTTGTCAAACAAGAAGTCTTTCCAAGTAAGGAAGAACCAAATAAAAAATATTTTGAGTTAAAGGATGATGAATCAAACTCTACAGAAGAACATGAAGAAGAAGAAGAAGATCCTCATACCCTAGTATTGAGGAGAATGGTTTGGAAAAAAAGGATACTAGAAAGGTATGCTCCACCTGATTTCCATTCAAATTTTTCTTTGTCTATTACTGATGATGATCCTAGAACTGTTAGGGAGGCAGTGGATTCAGAGGATGGAAAACTCTATAAAAAGGTCATGGCTGAAGAAATGGAAGCCTTGGATAAGAATGAGGCTTGGGATCTAGTGGAGTTGTCGACTGGAAGAAATCCCATTGGAAGCAAATGGGTATTTAAAAAGAAGCTGAATGCAGATGGAAAAGTGGAGAAATACAAAGCTTGGTTAGTATCAAAGGGTTATTCCCAGGTTGATGGAATTGATTTTGGTGAGATTTTTTCTCTTGTTTCCAAGTTAAACTCTATTAGATTTATGTTATTTGTTGCTGTTGTGTTTGATTTTGAAGTAGAATAGATGGATGTGAAGACAACATTCCTACATGGGGATATGGAAGAAGAAATTTACATGAAGCAGGTAGAAGGATTTGATGTGAACGAAAAGAAGTAGATGGTATGCAAGATGAAAAAGTACCTATATGGTTTAAAACAATCACCAAGGATGTGGTATCAAAAATTTGATACTTATATGTTTGGACTTGGCATCACAAGAAGCAAACGAGATCATAAATTAATTGGTGATGATTTGATTATTTGGTCTTGTATGTGGATGACATGTTGTTGATAGGAAACAACAAGGATATTATCCACGATGTGAAAAATCAGTTTTCCTCTAAATTTGACATGAAGGATCTTGGTACTACAAATTTCATTTTGGGCATGGAAATTAAAAGAGATTGGAAAAACATGAAAATCTGGTTAAATAAGAGAAAATATGTTGATACAATATTGCAGAGGTTTAATATGCAGGAATGTAAATCGATCACGGTCCATATTCCTGTAGGTGTAAAGTTATCTATGGATCAATGTACCAAGACACATGAAGAGGAGGAGGACATGTATCATGTTCCATATGCGAGTGAGGTTGGTAGTTTGATATATGCATTGCTCTATACTAGACCGAACATTGCACATGCAGTGGGAGTTTTGAGGAGGTATATATCAAAACCAGGGAAGGAGCAATGTACATCAGTAAAGAGATTTTTTAGGTATTTGTATTGAATTACTAGTTATGGATTGTGTGATCCAGGTGGATATTGTTGGCCACCCACTTGTTCCAAATTCCAATTGGCTCATCTTGACAGTCTTCAATTCAACATGTTACTCTATAATGGGGATTTTTCTTTGTAATTGTTGATTCTACAATTACGGGGCTGTCCTAAATCACTACACAACATCCAAGTGGATATTGGTGGCCACCCACCTATTCCAACTGGCTTATTTTGGAAGTTTTCATGTCAATACATCTTTTTGTACTTCCAGGGCCATTTTGGGGCTCTAAATAGTGTTTTCTTGGATTTCCATAGCCAAAATTTAGACAAAGTTAGAGTTTGACAACATAATTCGTAGTTATCGAAAATACCTTTCCAACGGGCTATCACACACCTAAAACACAGATTGTATGCAAAATTTACGACCCCAAGAAGTTAATGTACTAACTTACCCATACAGGGCCCACATGAATTTTGGCGCTTCATCTCCTAGGGTTAGATTTTTAGATGTCTAGGGTTTTGGAATTCATATTTACCATAAAAAGGCCTTCAAATCCTCATTGTAATCATCTTCTTGCAAATGGGAGTATCTGTCACATCTCTTCTCAGAGATAAAGCTGCCACCATTCTGACTAGTCTTGCACTCTGTATTTTTACAGTCTCTGTACATTTCTTTCATTAATAGAAATCATGTATTGATGTATTTCTCTATTTCTGGAAAATTTTATGTGTATTTCATTGTAATATCTCTGCTTTCATTTCGTTCCGAAAACAATTTGGACTAGTGGTATCAAAGAAGGTTGCTCTTGATCGTTTTTCAATGCATGTCCCCAACGAGGTCTGAGTATAGAAAGTTGGGTATCGAGCTCGTGTCTCTTGAGGAAAATCGCTCTCGTATGCCCAAGAAACCCTCAATGGTGACATAAAAGAAAAATGATGGAGCATAAGATTATATTAACCTGTTTCTTGAGCAAGTTCTCGCACGAAAGAGGGACGAAATGATGGAGAATTTTCCCACATCTTTCAACGCATGTCGATAGAAACATGCACATATTCATCAAGCGACCACTTTGGAGGAACCTCTTCCTTCAAGGTACAATTTAATTTTGATATTCTCGTATTTGAAGGTAAGATAGATGCAAATGCCTTATAAAAATGGTTAAATCTACTAGAAGGTTATTTCTCTGTTCACATTTTTTCTGACAAGGAAAATATCACCTTGGCACTCCTCAAGGCTCTCCCCCATGTCAAACATTGGTGGGAAACTTACTCAGAGAAAATTTCCATAGAGGAATATGAAATATATGGGGCCGAGCCCACTTGAGATTTTTTTGTGGATGCAGTCAAGGAACAGTACTACCCTGTTGATAACTATGAAGATTGGTACATGAGATGGACCACACTATGACAAGAGAAGAGCCAAATAGTGCCATAGTTCAAATATACTTTCCATACCTTGCGCACCAAGCTGGGTATCAAAGACTTCAAGTGACATCTGGTACTGAAATACCATGGGGCTCTGCATAGTTACATCTAAACCGAAATGGATTTCCTAAACATATCATCATTGGGAGTTTCCTATCTATATGCTGTCAAAATCGAGCAAAAATTTAGGCACCAGAACAAATGGGAGTTCGGGTCTGCAAATCCGAACAACCAAAGCATGGTAAATATGACCCTAACCAACAACCTCCTAAAAACCAGTCCAAGACACAGGAAATTAAGGGTAAAGGAAAGACAAAGAATGACACTGGGAAGTGGTGTGACTTCCACAAAATCCCCTAGCACAACATCGATGAATGTCGCTCGAAACAGTCATTGGTGGCCGAGGTCAAAGACAATGAGCCAAAACCTGATTCAGAATATGATCCAGAAAATATTGAAAATAGATAGATCATCAATGCAGACCCCACTGGTACTGTCGTGACTTCAACAATTCAACCAAAAGAACTAGTAGATCCGGGAAACAATTCAACATTCCATAATTAAGAAAAGAAATCAAGCAGTTAGTTTTCCTTAGGAATGCATGCATGCATAATAGTGATGGTAAAAATAGAAATTCTAAAATATAACTAGTCAGTTAACTCCCACTGAACTAGTGTTAAAGTCTAAAATAGAACTAGTGAGTTAACTCCCACTGAACTAGTGTTAAATTCTAAAATAGAACTAGTCAATTAACTCCCACTGAACTAGTGTTACTCCCACTGAACTAGTGTGCCGAAAATAGAAATTTCTCCAACACCCTTCCTGAACATCACTATGGATTAAAAAATGAGTCTCGGCTACTAGGCCATTTTAGGTACTCATGTACAATGCAACTAATGAAAACTGAATAAAAGTGAGGAAAGAGGGAAAACCACGTGGGAATAAAACCCCCCCTCAAAGGACAATGTATCAAAAGAAGAAAAGGTAGTTGCTAGGCAACTGTGTTCTTCACTCCAAGACGATCCCGCAAAGTTTGAAACTTATGTTCACTGAAAGTCTTTGTGAATATGTAGAAATATTTATGGATTTGATGAATTCCTTTGGCAACCTGTCTATCCTGGTACCCCTTGATCCTGTGGACCCATCTGCACCTGAAAATATTCCTTTCTGGTGGAAGTGGAACTAGATGCCAAGTCTAGTTTTGTAGGAGTGAGTCACAATCCTTATGCATGGCTGCTTGCCATAATGGATTTCCCATAACCCTATTTTAGTTTTGTGGATCAGTATATTGATCCATATAACAATGCCTGGGCATCACAAGTTCTGAAGATGGAAATATACAAGAAGACTCCTCATGCTGAGATCAAGTCCTCCTCGAATCCAATGGATTCCCTGCAAGGTTGCTTGCTTCCTGAAGTGTGGTCTGTGCCTTCTTGGGCATCTGCTGAAGCATAGACACTGGCTTCTTATCTGGCTGTACTACCTGCTTATTTCCATGTACAAAATCTGAGTGTATGGAATTATCTCTGATGTATGAAACTTATGGAAGCACAAGAGTATATGCATGTTGCACTGGAGGCGAATGAAAAGTACTCTCCTTATGTGTAAGTAGAATAGAGAATTCATCGTAAGAAAACTTAGTGAATTTATACAACCTTGACTTGTGATCCACCTCACCAATTGCAATGATGAAATTGTCATGCATGTCAATTACTGAAACTGAATCTGATGTAAATTCAACCCTTTTACTTTTTTGAGTGATCTGATAAACTGAGAGAAGATTCATAGAAAGCTTTGGAACATGTAGAACATTCTTAAAAAATTCATTGTGGAGTTCCACTCTCCCTTCTCCTGCTACTGCTACTAGAGTATCATCCCCCATGAGAATAGGGGGTCTTGAGCATGGACTCAAAGAAGAGAAAACTTCCTCTTTCACTGCCATATGATGGGATGCACTAGAATCTATAATCCATGAATTAGATGAGAAATTAATTGCAACCAGAGCATGATGATATCCTTTCTTAGGAGAAGGATCTTCTTCCTTCTTCTTCTTGACTCCCTCTG
Organism: Picea glauca; assembly: GCA_000966675.3. NCBI lineage: Eukaryota > Viridiplantae > Streptophyta > Pinopsida > Pinales > Pinaceae > Picea > Picea glauca. Next base: position 112,126 of record JZKD02S0512528.1, on the reverse strand, counting down.
GAATGAAGTTTCCAATGTTTTTCTGCTGAAGTGTCTGTGCCATAAGATCGATCTGTTTCTTCATTCATGTTGATTCTTCATGATTTAGTTTATTGTAGTAAGTGCACTACTTTCACTTCTTCTTCTTCTTCTTCAAATCTGAAGATACTCTGGAACTTGAAGAATCGTTGAAGGGTTTGGAATATCTCTCCTTCCTATTTTGTTTGGATGACCCTTTTCCATCATGCATGATGAGTGCATTTGCTTTGAGATCTTTCATGAGGCCCATCTATATGAGTTTTGTCTGCTCTTGTGTAAGAGACTCAATGAATTGAGCCAACATAGGCATTTTCCAATTTGTTCCAAAAAGACATCTGCCAGAATGGAAATTGGAGACATATACAGTGTATTCTGGTCTTAGCTTGGCCAGGATTGTTAGAATAAGTTGTTTCTCCTATGTATACTTGTCAATACCACATTCACCCAAACTCAATAGAAAAGATTTAAATTTAGTAAAGAAATCTTGTATATTATCAAAATTTTTAGGGTCTAAGGTATTCAACTCTACCTCAAACATATGACCTCACATCTCATCCTGCTTTCCAAAGAGTCCTTCTACGGTGGTCCAGATCTCATTTGGAGTCTTGCATGCAACAACATGAAACCATAAATCAGTGGAGATTAACTCAAGAAGTAGTCCCGTGGCCTCATCCTTACAGTTTTCCCATCTCATCTTCTCAGTCGCTGATGTAGGTTCTGTTTCTGTCGCCATCGTCAAATTATACATTCCTTTCCTTCTGAGTTGGAATACTGCCCTGGGCTTCCAATCAAAATAATTGTATGGTGTGAGGATTACCACCAAGTTTGACTGTATAATACTTGTCTTATCCATCTCTCCCACTGTTTCTAAGAACACCTAAAAATTTAATCTCAATCTGCAAGTGAAAAATTAAGAAATCACGACAGAAAGGGCACTTTAAGTGAAAATTCGTATCAGTTTCAAGATATGATCTTGCAGATTACTTTCTGAGAAAACGGTGAGGAATATCGCCAAACGATTGAAAACCCACTTCCAAAATGGGTCTATTTACTTTATAAGCAGATCGTTTCCTCAAAAACTTAATATTTTGGGAGCAATCACTGATGAAAGGTATGGCCATGGATTCGTATCAGTTTTAGGAGGCTATCTTGTGGCTTACTTTCTGAGCAAACGGTGAAGAATCTCGCCAAACAATTGAAAAGCCACTTCCAAAATGGGTCGATTTACTTTCTATGTGGTCCGTTTCCTAAAAAACGTAATATTTTGGGAGGAATAACTGCTGAAAGGTACGACCATGGATTTAGTTTGTTGAAACCCCGATTTTCCTTATTCTTTGGCTTGTTTGGCTTGCTCCAAGCAACATAGCTCTGATACCATGTCAACATTTCATGGAAACCTGCACAGGAGATCTAGATAAAGCAATTACAAACAAATCTTATCAAGAAAGGAAGAGAGATTCAATATGGAAGAATGAGAAAATATATTCACACTACTCCAATGAGTTGATGATTGATACATAGATCATGATCAATATGATACAATGAATGAGTGAAATACACTCATATATAGGGAAGAAAATTCCAAAATTAAGAAAAGAAATCAAGCAGTTAGCTTTCCTTATGAATGCATGCATGCATAATAGTGATGGTAAAAATATAAAGTCTAAAATAGAACTAGTCAGTTAACTCCCATTGAAATAGTGTGTCGAAAATAAAAATTTCTCCAACATGCATGACATCCAATACCCTGCAATAACATCTATACCTCATCTCTTCAACATGCATTGAGGGCTAGTGGGTAGCTCTCCAATAGCTACAACATATCATCATGACATCCACTACCCTGCGATAACATATGAGGCCATTACTCCCTCTGAAGAGGGACTACACCGAGCTTGTCTTTGAAGTACTCAAATTTTGTCCTTTACAATGGATTTGTCAACACATCCACAACCTAATAATCGGTAGCCACATATTGGAGCCTCACTACTCCTTTCTGCACCATATCCATGATATAGTGATACCTAATTTTGATATGTTTCAACCTATCATGAAACAACGGGTTCTCTGACAACTTTATACAACTCTGGTTGTCGCACAAGATACAAGTTGCCTCCATTGCAATATCAAATAATCCAGTCATAAATTTCTGAAGCCACGATGCATCATGACTTGCTGCACATGCTTCCACATACTCTACCTCAGTCGTACTAAGTGCTACACATGACTTCTTCTTACTGATCTGTGAAATCATACCAGATCCCAAAGTGAAGCAACATCCTAATGTACTTTTTTGGTTTACAACAATACTGACCCAATCTGAATCTGAATATCCAAGTATACTGATTTCACTATCTTCAACATACTTGAGCCCATAATCCAATGTACATTTAAGGTACCTAATCACATGTTTTACTGCAATCAGGTGAACATGTCTGGGGTCAACCATGTAATGACTTAGGGTGTTCACAACGAAACATATATCTGGTTGTGTATTTTTCAAATACATCAATGATCCAATCATCCACATGTATAATGTAGCATCCACAAGCTCCAAATTTGTATAATCCAACAACTTCGAATTTGATGCCATCAGTGTATCCATCAATTTACAATCCAACATCCCAAACCTCTTCAGGATATCCACACATATTTTCCCTGATTTAGGAATATCTCATTCTTCCTTTGCCATATCTCTAGACCCAAATAGTAGTGCATCAAACCTAGGTCTTTCATTTCAAACTCTGCAACAAGTTTTCTCTTACACTCAGTGATGAGCTTCTCCACTCTTTTCAAGAACAGGTCATCCACATATAGTAGTAATATCACTGGTCCATCATCCTCAACCTTTAAGTAAAGGTTAGAATCTTCACTACTCTTGGTAAATCTCATCATACATCCATCAATACGACCATACCATTCTCTCAGTGCCTACTACAATCCATATAATTCCTTCTTTAACCTACACACATGCGTCTCCCTGTCATGTGTCTTGAATCCTTGTGGTTGTTCCACGTAAACCTCTTCCTCTATTACCCCATTCAAAAATATCTTCTTCATGTCCATCTAATGAACCTTCCATTTCATAGGAGAAAAAGTATATCTTACCATAGGAGAAAAAGTCTCCTTGTAGTCAATTCCTTCCTTCTGAGCAAATCCTCGTGCTACAAATCTAGCCTTGTATTTCAATGCTTCCATCTACAACATGCTTCGTCTTGAATATCCACTTGGAGCTCACAAATGATTTTTCCTTGGGTCTGGGAACCACATCCCAAATGTCATTCCTCACTATTGACTGGGATTCCTCAACCATGGAATCCTTCCATTCTTTCTTTCCTGCAATTTCTTCATAGTTGGTAGGCTCTACATCGATGATATCACACAATAATTCCACATATCCGGGATACAATTTTGGTTTCTTGACTTTCCTAGATGATCCATCCTGGGCACCATATCTCTCTTCATCTTTGATGGCCTCTTGTGCCCAAGATTGTATTCTCTTTTGTGTAGGATTCTCCACAGGCCTCTGTGGTTTGGCCATATTCTGATCCTCAGGAATGGATTCCTATGCCTCCACTTCTCTTGTCTTTGCAGCTCTAGGAACTCCATTCTCTTTGTCATGAGACTCCTTTGCATGATCTTGCTTTGAATTGTGAAAAGCTACATCCTCACCAAAGGTGACATCCCTGCTAATCTCAATCTTTCGGTGAACAAGAGTGTATACTCTGTAGGCCTTCAGTGTGTCAATGTACCCCACAAATGTACATTTTTTCCCAGACGGGTCCAACTTTTTTCTCTTGTCCTTAGGGACATGCACATATACAGGACAACCAAATATCCTCAGGTGGTTGACCTCTGGCTTATCTCCTGAAAACATTTCCTCTGGTGTCTTGTTTTCAAGAAATCGATGGGGACTTCTATTTTTCACGTACACAACTATCATCAAAGCTTCTACCCATAGATACATAGGTAAATTTTGATCATGGATCATGGCTTTCACTACTTTCATAATCATCTAATTCTTTCTCACTGCTACTCCATTTTTTTGTGAATTATAGGGATTAGAGATCTCCCTCTTAATCCCAACTTATTTGTAGAAATATGAGAATTCATATGAGGTGAATTCTCCTCCATTGTCTGATCCCAATGTCTTTATCTTACTTTATGTTAAGTTTTCTACTAGTGCCTTGAATTCCTTGAACTTACCAAATAATTCACCTTTTGACTTCAAGAAGTAAATCTAAGTTTTGTGTGAGTAATCATAAATAAAAGATACATAATATATGTACCTATTGAGTGATGGTGCTACCATTGGTCCACATATGTCCGAGTGTACAATATACAAGACTCATGTAGCTCTGCTATCATTGTTTGGAAAGGGGTTCTTCACATTCTTTCCTTGTGCACAACCTTTGCACACGCCATCTGGATTCACCTAAATCTCTAGTAGTCCTGTTACCATCTTGATCATGATTTGTAAAGATCTATATTGTAGGTGGGAAAATCTCCTATGCCATAGCTCACTTGAATTCATAGTTTTGTGAATCGATGCTGAATCTGAGTGCCCCTTTAATTTATACAGTCCTCCTTCTTGGACACCGATAACAGATGCATCATCAAACACATTTCCTTTTGGCCACATGGGAACTTCTCCATCTACAAATGCAACCTTGAAACCCTTCTCATCCAAATCTAAAATCAAGAGAATGTTCTTCTTCAAACCTGGTATGTAAATCACGTCCTTCATCCTCAGTGCCTTCCTGAAATTTAGTTTGTAGGAGGCCTCTCCTACTCCTTTGATTGGATACTGATAATCATCACCCAACTCCAGATTATGAGGTGAGTCTTTATGAGTTAAGTTTGAGAGAGAGACTTTATACCCTATCATGTTCTTAGAAGCACCGTTATCCACCAACCAAGTATCATTTATAGGGGTGATTGTTCCTATGAGAGTTGATATTAGGACGTAGTCATCATCACTTGAATCATATTCTCTTGCAATTTTCTTCGGTGGTTCATAATATTTAGCCGAATGAGCATGTTTCCTCTTGCCTTTTTCCTTTTATTTTAGTATAAGAATAAGGGGACAAAATTTTGCAACATGTCCCAACTTTTCACAACATAAACACATCACATTTGAATAATCTCTTCGATTCTTCTTCGACTTATGAGGTTTCTTTAGGGATGAGGGTTCCTCCTTACTCTTTCCTTTCCTTGTATGAGAAGCTAAATCTTGAACATCATCCCTCAATTTCTCTTCTCTTGCTACCAGCCTTGCTTCCTCTTGAATGCAATCTTCCCATAATCTGCTAAACTTGATTAGCTTCCTCCTTGAGCATATTCCTTGAATGAATGAGTCCAATGACCTTGGGAGACCATTCAAGGTGTTCATAACCATTTCTTCTTCGTTAACAGTTTCTCCAATAGCTTCAATCTATTCCTTGATCTGGTTCACTCTCGAGAAGTAAGAGTGAATGGAATCTGAATCTTGAAGCTTCACATTCTTCATTTGGGTCTTCAATGTCATCCTTCTGTTGATGTTTTTTCCTTCAAATATCTGAGTCAATACATCCATCATATTATTTAGATATTTTAACGGAGAAACATGATGTATCATATGATCCTTGATGGAGTCTACTATAATCCTCTTATCCATGTCCTGATCCTTTTTACGCTTTTCCTTGGCGTCATCTTCCTCTGGCTCTGGAACTTCCTCCTCAACAAATATTTCTAAATCATGTTCTTCCAGAAGGAGGCCTACTCTGTACTTCCATGCTCTAAATTTTACTATTCCTTCCAACTTCTTGTCAATTTTGGTGCTAGTAGTCATCCTGCCTTAGAAAGTGAATTTAGTTTTCCAAAAAACTTCCAAAAATCTGCGGAAAATATTCTTTTTCAAGCCTGCTATGATACCATGTTGATTTGTTTATGTTTTTCCAATAGTTAAAGTATTATATTATATTATTATTATTTAATATGAAAAAGGATCACAATAATTGAAAGATAGATATCCACAGAACAATAATATATATCCTCAGGGAAACCCTCAAGGGGGAGAAAACCCTGTAAACTTTCCTCAGTATAGATTCCTCCAACATGTACAATGTCATACAATGCTCTTTCATGAAATCAAGACCAAAGAGACCCATAAATGAACCAAGAATAGCCTCCTAGATAAATGCACACTACTCTCTTGTACTTATTTTCAATGAATGGTCTCAATATGACTCGATATAACCTTATTTACACTCTAAAATACCTAAAAGACACGACTTATCAATAAACCCTTTCACAATGACTTATCAATAAACCCTTTCACAATGAATTATTAATAAAACCTTTCATAATGACTTATCAATTTAACCTTCTCGAGGTTATGACTAGTACAATTACACTTAGGAATAACTTCAGAAATTATATAAAATCTCAACAAAATGAAGGTGTTACTGATGAAGGTGGGCACTTTGAAGAATGTTGCAGATTCATTAACAAAATCTGTGAGCACTCATAAGTTCTCTTGGTGTAGAGGATCTATGGGAATTGCTTCCCTGGATTGCTGACTATGTAACCTTGTAACCCCTTGTATGCAAAGACAACAACAAGTGGGAGAGTGTTGGGTACGTGTTATATTCTTTGCACGACTAGAACTAGTGTTCGATTTTCGTGTCCATTTTTGGGCAGTTTTTTGGCACATGGTTTTCTATTTCCAGTTAAGGAATTAGGGTTGTTGACTAATTTGGGTTATTGGATTAGGGTTTTGGATGCTATAGGATCCTATATGTATATTATAATGTAAACAATGTATGAGGTGAATGAATATAGAATATGTTGTTTTTCCAGGTTTGGGTTTCCAGGGGAAAAATATCTGTGTAATGTGTGTATTTTCCATTGTATCTTTTCTGTTCTTTTATTGAAAATATTTTTGTAGTAAAATATTGTACAAGATTAAATCTACATTGGGTTTGAAATATCACGAAGGAAAAACAAATCATGATCATCCAGGCTCTGTATAGCTTTAGACAATAATATGTGCTTGTTCCCACTATCTGGAAAGGGATACGTACCAATTCTAACCTTTAAACCATTACCAATTCACCAATACAGACAATCACCAATTACATGAAAATATTTTAAGACTGCTTTCCAAATCACAGTACAAGGTCCACTTCTCTTCACAGGATTCTAGATCCATTCTTCAATTGTGTCCAAGACTATATGTTTTTTGGGAGACTACAAAAGTCCAAAGGTTCTATGATTTTTTTAATCTCCAACTGACTTTTGCAGCCAGTGATTTCGAGAAGAGAAAGATATTTTTTAATCCCCAACTGCCTAGAGATTTGGGAACAACCATCTTTTCCCAAGATAACCAGGGAATGACAACAAAGTCATGGGTACCTACCCAAAGAATTTTGAAACAAATTCTTCTAATTTTTTCAAGAACTCCCATTGGAATGCAATAAAGAGACATCCAATAAAGCATTATGGCTTCTAATATTGATTTGACTAGCACCAACCTACCGGCCCTGGAAAACCACCTGTGACTCCAAACCTTAAGTTTCTTCTTTAGTTTAGCTATGAGCCACAACCAGTCACATTTCTTGTAAGAATTCAACTTTAGGTAAAAAACCAAGTATTTTATTCCATAGTCAAGATATTTTACCTCGAAAGGGAATATGGAACAGTGATGTTGTAGATCTGCATCCTCCAAGTTCATTACTGAAATGGAAGAATTTATGTCATTCACCTCCATACTCGTGGCTTTCTTAAAGAGTTCCAAAATTTCATTTGGTTTGTCTGCATCTCCTCGACTTCCATTGAAAAATATCAACACATCAACTACAAATAGGAGGTGGGTGAGTTGTAATATTTGTGAGATAGAAATACCTTGAAACTTGCCCCGTATCTTGGCCTCCTCTAAGGCCCTACTAAGGCCTTCAACAACCATAAGGAAGATTTATGGAGACAAAGGAAATCCTTGCCTTAGACCCTTTTCCACATGAAAAAAACATGAGGCAAACCCATTGATAAGTACAAGGAAATAGACCTAAGACAAAAAAAATCATCACCCAATTAATAAAAGGCACTTAGAAACCAATATGGATCAGCAACAACCTGATGTAAGTCCCACTCTTCCTATCATAGGCCTTTGACAGATCAATCTTCATAATTTCCCCTTTTCCCACCTTCGTTTTAAGACTATGAAGGAATTCTTGTGCCACCCCAATTTCTTCATGAATCTGTTGTCCCTCTAGAAAGCCAAATTGCTCTTTGGAAACATAGGCTGAGAGGATGGATTTAATCCTTCTAGCAATGACTTTTTCCACCACTTTATATAAACAATTGCATAGCTATATAGGTCTGAAGTCGTCCATAGATTGCGGGCAATCCGATTTTGGAATAAGGGCGATGAAAGTGGAATTTAGAGGTGAATGAAAATGACCAAAGGCCCAAGATTCCTCAATAATCACCACCAACTACAGTCTAAGAAGCTCATAAAAACCCATAAAAAATTATATAGACTAGCCACCCGGACCTAGGATTTTGTCCTTTTGAAAGCTATGAAGAGCCTCTTGAAGCTCAGACTCAATTACCTCCTCGAATATATGACCATTTTACTCATCGTTGACAAACCTTGGAAAGAAAAGGGCAACCCAGACAATGTTTGCAATAAAGGCCCTTCTATCTTCTTTGAAAATATTTCTGAAATGGTCCTTTCCAATATTTGCCAAACCGTCAAAGGATTTGACTTCTCTTCCTATAAAATATTTTAAGCTCCAAATTGTGTTTGAAAGTTTTCTGGTTCTATCATAGGCTTGGAATAATTTGGTGTTTTCATCACCACATTCCAACCATAGGGCCCGTCTCTTTAGTTTCCAAGCAACCTCCCCGTCATCCATGATTTTCTTCTTTTTAGATTCCAAGGATACTAGAACTTCCTTGGAAGCAGAAGTAAGAAAACCACCATCCTACAAATCATAAAATTTTTGAATATGACTTTCAATATCGATTATATCTTGATCTTCTTTGAGTCTCTTATTTTTTTCCTACTCCTTTGAGGATTTATTTATTGCCATGAGGTTGTCCGTAAAATGAATTGCATTCGCTACCCTAGAACCAAGATTATAAGGCACCCAAATGTTCTTTACAAGAGAAAGGTACTTCAGATCTTTTATCCAACCATAGTTGAATTTGAAAGGACTAGCAGGCTTTCTTATGCCCCCAAGTACTTCCATCCAAATGGGAAAGTGGTCATAATCCCCACCGCTTCCAACCCATTTCCTGAAGATGAGGGTTGTGTCTAGAAGTTGTTCAAAGAGTAGGAATCTATCGATCCTTTTGGAAATCTTGTCATCACCAACACGTTTGTTTCTCCATGTTGATTGTATCCTAGAAGGAACTATATCAACCGGTCCCTTAATTCTCAACATACGTGTGAAATAATCAGACTGTGGATCAGGATGGGCTTTTGGCCCCCAAAAATCTGATGTCCCCAGTGAAAATTTTAGATCCCCCCCCAAGATAAGGAACTCATAATCCATGAAATTATTCCGTAGAAGGGTATCCCAGAAGGGGATCTGATCAATATAGGGTCCATATAAATTTATGATTGAAAAATACATCCCTATATAACCTACCTGAATTTCCATACCCATGCTCGAAGGAAAGGCCCATCAATTAAGAACCTTTATTTTGTGAATGTTCCAACTAACTGCCATCCCCCACAAACGACCATTGAAATTAGAACCAAGGAAATTCTTGTGCTTGAACATAGATTCTAAGGATTTCATGACCTTTATCTCCTCTCCCAAGGTTTGTTGCAAGAAAATTAAGTTAGGTTGATTTCCTTCAATCAACCATTTCAGGACTGATTTTTTGGAGGGTCTCGCCACACCCCGAAAATTGAAGGAGAGAATATTCATGGGGGAACCCCTTTTGGGGATGACACTACTCTAAGGGCCCCTAGGATAGAGAGATGTTTACCAGCTTCTATGTCATTTAAAACCCTCCTTTGGGATTTCAAAAGGTAATAATTCCTTCCACGACCTTTTTTCCCAACATCCAGAATAGGGTTGAGGCCTAAACCCCCAACTACATTACTGACTTTGTTCGGGGCTGGAACAAAATAGTTACGAAGATGGTACAAAACCCCCATGGAATCTGAGTCCATCAGGGATTCATGTTCGGAAGTGGTAGCAACTGGGGAGAAGGTAAGAACTTGGTGAAAATTAAAGCATAGAGGGGAGGATGGACTAGCCAGAGGATAACTCAAGGATTCAATTCCCCCCATCAGATAAAGATAGACCCTTTAAAGACATGGTCCAAGAGGGACGTATGAAAGAAAATCAATTGAGAAAATGAGAAAGATAGGGTAAAGGATTTAATGACATACCTTGAAGGGGGAGAGGGACCTCCGATGACTGAAAATATTGGAGAGCCTGATATGGAATTCCCTCATAGTGAATCAATTCCATTTCCCCTGGTTGCACAGGCTCATCAACATCCAATCGTGTGGTCTCTAGATCTGCAACATTAGAATCTGGCATAGTGGAGACGTCTAGATGGACTGTGTGCGATGAATACAAACCCTCGAGAGGATATGCTCTTTTATTTTCCTTTCGAGTGTGACTGAAACAATTTTGAGCTTGTGACACCATGAGACACTCCTGAACCATGTGACCCACCTGATGGTACCATAAACAACGAAATGGAACACCTTCATAGTCCAAATTTTGAATAAAATTTATTGTCCTGGAGACAAGCTCAACTTCTTCAGTGAGGCCCTTCCGAATATCTATAAGCACTCGTATATGAGACACTGGCTATTCTCCTAATGCTTCAAAGGACATATCTGCCGCCAAGAATAGACCTAAAATAGAGCCCAACTCTCGAAAGCTCTTACTGTTCTAGAATTCCAATGGGAGACTCGATAGGCGAACCCAAAGCGGTAATTTATCTACCTTTTCTCTACTAGAATCAAACAATGGTGTCCATATTTTGAGTAGGATCAGAGTGGAGTTGATGCTCCAAACCCCGTCGAGGGATTTATGCACTATATAGTTTCTTTGGAACTTTAGTGAAAACCGTCCCTTGGTGAGAGTCAAGACAGAGGGAAGAGGGTTGAGAACCTTGGAGCAGGTCTCTCGAACCCATAAGATAAGTGTTTTATGGGAGAATATTCATCCAGTGGCATGGTCGACTAGGGTCAACTCCACCATATCTACCACTTCAAGAACCAAAATATCCTTATCCAACACTAAATTGACAACCTTCCCCTTAGATTTAAGACATTTTTTTCCTGCGAAAGGATTCCTGATTGTGTGAGGCTGTTGTGGTCTCCACGAGAGCTTGAGGTAAAAACCTAGCCCTTTGGTCTTCCTTAGGGATTATTGTAACCTTCTCCTAACCACAAACATGCATAGAGACAAAAAATGATGAGCATAAAACAATAGGTGATACATAACTTATAATATGAGAAGGACCGACTATTTACTGAATCAGAGAAAATCCTAGGGCCCTCGTCGAAACTGGAACAAAACTGCCTGCCCACGAAGAGAGTCCTGCACTAAAAGATTCAAGAGCCAAAGTAAGATCCCCAGATGGGTAACTTGAATAAAAGGAGAGTTCCACATGAACAAAAGTGGAACGGAAAGGAAGGGAGACAACATGATTCATCCAAGTCACACCAGAGGAAAAGCATCCCACAAACCTTAGTCCCGCCACAAAAATTCCACCACCCTCTAACCCTAGATGAGGAGACAACAATGGATGATCATTTTTGTGGAAAGGAGAGGACCCAACATAACTATCCACAATACATATATGGGAACAAATGTACATGAAATGTGTAAATATATATGTAATAGGGTCAGCCTAATAGTAAAGGGGCCTCATGTGCAAGTGTGAATAGGTATATATAGAGATCATGTATTCATTATTGTAGGGATGTGAATTGTGATGTATAAAGGTATTTGGTTATTTGGAGGGGGTTCCACTATTCTTTAAGTAGTTATTGTGTAACTTATCTATCTTGGAGTTGTGCTCCACACTCACATTTTGTACATGGTGTGTACTTCTATTCTATTATAATAAATTAATCATTTGGATCATTACATAAACATGTTCCATTGAGAGATCATGCGCTTGGGAATCACTAGTGGATCCAATTTCTCAGAAAACCCCAATAGGAGAATTACAATGGATCCCCAACAATGGCGCAAAAAATGTTGGGAAATTTAATTGCTTAAATTGTTGATCATTAAATTATCAATCCGGGAGCTGGTAAGCTTGTGAGACACTGGCATTGTATGTGCAGGACTAGGTATCTAAATTGATCCTACTAAATTCAAAATGCAATCCGCTCAATAAATCATTTCTAGGAGTCAAGAATTAACAACTCCTGTATATTTACCAAGCAAAACCAAATCAAATAAATCTTGTGACATAAAACCTAATCCATAAATATCATAGTCATAGATTCGAGTCTTATGGATTCACAACTCTTTCAATATATTAGGGTTAACAACTTCCTAAAATTTCCAAAAACAAACCACACACATCCGTTAACACACTTGGATAGAATTTAAAAGCATGGAAATAAAGTAAATGCATAAGCAAATTAAGCAATCAAATCTTCAAAGTAAAAGAAAGCAATTTAAACCATCACACCATTCTGGCTGAAAATAAACAAATTATGCTTGTATTTAATGAAGAATACTAACTACAAGATAAAATCACATAAATAAAAAAAGAACCACCATGATCTCATGGAGTGAGCTCTTTCTCCTAAGAATGCATTGCGGGGAATTAAACTACGACATCATAGAATTTAATCAAATCATAAAAAACACTAAAATTACATACTTACAATCCACATAAGAGAAGATTCTGAAATGTTTTATTCACTCCATCATGAATTGGACATTTTCTCCAAGAGTTCTCCCTTTGGAATGTAGAAGACACTCTTATTTATACATGAGTTTACTTTGAGAAGAGGATATGAAATTAATAAATTCATATCCACTTTCCTCTCATGTGGTTACAACCATTTACTAGTAAGTAAAAACTAAAAACCAACTAGTAAATGATTACAAGATCTTTGCTAATAATTAAAAAAAATCACACTAATCTTGTCTATGGTCCAAGATTCTTTCCACACCAAAGATGGTTGATGATGATCCAATTCCATGACAAATCTTCAATGGTTGAAGCTAAAATTTGAATTTGGATCTAAGTGGAAAAAATCGTCATTACTTGAAACTCCAAATATACCTGTAAACATCACCAAACTCACCCAACTTTCAAGGTTAAGTGGGAAAATGTTACTTTTCTAATATTTAATCATAAACTCACTTAAAATACCAAAATAAATGCATTGGAAAATAATAAGTCTAATCCCTCATATAAACATTAACATGGTCTTAATGCAAGGTTATGAGAAAACATAAAATGGTTAAAATTCAAGGAAAAGGGTGTGAACGATGACGTTTTGGTGACCCAAGACATAGCTTTTGAGGAAGCACAAGGTTGATATCATCATGAACGATAAATTGCTTCCTAGTTGAATTTAGTCAAGGTCAAAGAGAATGAATTGATTGAAATCCCATAAATGTAAGTATTCTCTCATGGATTCTAAGATAGAATCTTTGTGCTCTTTAGTACCCAAAATTGTTGAGTCTATTCATTTCTCCTTAGGGCCTATGCAGTCCTCTACCCATTTCCCAAATTTCTCTATAGGTTTTTTTCATCTTGCCCATTATAGAATGAATGAGGATCTTCTAGTTGCTCAACACCCTTGTCTTCTCTGTTAGAACCTTATTTTTGGAGTGATTAGTGCAATAGTTCCAGGTGAGAAGGCACAACAATTAGCTACTATGCAAGTGAAATATCAAGTCCATGCCAAGGGAAAAACCCCATGTGGGCCTACCTTTATGTAATTCTAAATAATTGCCATGTTTTGTAGGGTCCTTTTTTTGCTAGATCATTGTATTCAACATTTTATATGTCACGTTATTCGTAGTAGGAATATGACAAGAAAAACTCTACAATTTTTGAGTAGTCATCTTGAAGATTTGCTACATTTTGAATTGCAGGTAGAGGCCACATTTTTTATTCTATGTATCTTTCAGCTATACAACTAGGTTGTGACTCCTCTTTTTAATAAAAAAAACTTGATTGTTTTTGTTAAAAAACCCTACTTGAATACAAAGACTTAAATTCATTCTATTTGACCTCCCCCAACCTCAAACTATTGCTTCATCCTTGAAGCAATCTCAAATAACATCTTGGGTATCTACTCATTTTGAAGTATCCTCACTCTACATCAACCATGTATACTGGTCTACATAGGTAAATTAGCAACAATAGACACCAATTGCATAGGAAGATACACATATACAAGGTTTAGTGTGACGTGTTAGTCTTTGGCCTTTGTCTTCTCTCTTTGTAGCGCCTTCATTGCAGCTAGTGAATCTCCAATTCTTTTCTTCCACACAACAATGGTCTCCATCATCCCATTATTACACCATTCTCTTAAGTTCCTCAGTCTGGCAAGTGTCTTGTAGTGTGCCCATATGCTCCTACACAACCATTTCATTCTTATTATGTTACATTGATTACTCTTTCTAATTAGCTTTCAAGGTTACAACGAAACAAACTATGTTCTACAATTCATAGAGGAAGGGGTTAAATCATTTCATTCATATATCATCATTTCCTCGTTCTTCTGTATAAATATTCATTTTAATTTCTTAGTTTATTGAACGTGTGATATTTTTGTGTCTATGTAGTAAGAATCTCAAAATCTACAATCTACAAATCCAAATGCTCAATAACTATCAAAATACTGTCATTTATTTTGTTTGGACGATTTGGTTTGAACAACATGGAAAATAATAGAAACTTGCATTGAACAATGACGGTAATCATCAATGGGTTGCATTTCGGTGCCATAACATCATTATCATGTAATAAATTATACAGATACCAACCATAAGTTTAAAAATACCGAGAAGACATATCACCCATCCTCTAATATGATCGACAACATATTTAGTTTTATGAACGTAATGATGTGACAAAATGTTAGGTGTTTAGAAAACAAAGTGATCTAATAAAAACAAGTAGGAGTTACATCTTATACGTTCATGACAAAAGATGTATAAAATTTTGAATGATGTTTGAGTGTGAAAGCACATGGGTAGACATTCCATAGTCTACATAACCCCATTGTCAGCTCTTCCTCTTCATGTGAAAGCACATGGGTATAATAAATGTATATCCATTCTCACATACATGACCCCATTATCAATGTTTCATGTGAAAGCATATGGGTATACTAAATGACCCCATTGTCAATGTTTCATGTGAAAGCATATGGGTATACTGAATGTATATCCATTTTAACATACATAATATGGGTATACTAAATGTATATTCATTCTAACATACATAATGCAAGTGGTTATTCAGAAATTATAAAATATTTTTTCTCTTAGTATTACGTTTATTTTAGATATAATTTTAATATTTATTTAATTTTAGATTTAATTTATTTATTGATTTTTTTTAATATATATATATATATATATATATATATATATATTGGATCGATAGTTTAATATCAAACTGTAACACCCTTTTCACTCAGCTATCAAGGTTACTATAACATCACTTGGTAGATAACCCAGAATAACTGTAGCGCACCTTGGCTACCATGTAGGTGTTACTACGTGGAATAACACATTCTCACTCATAATTAATCACATGCATTTAAGCAAAGAAATACATTTAAGCTCAAAGTAAGCATAAGAATCATTTTTAATATAAATAATCCATGGCAAATACATTAATCCAAATGCACAACAGAATGCATGATAATTATAATACACAGAGATACAAAACATAATTAAAGCATCATCTGGTACTTATCTTTGAAACAGTGGCAGTTCCACCAACCAAGTGCAGGCCTTCCACGAACCTCCCAACTCGGGGGTGACCCACTGTTGAACTGATGAGCAATGTGGTTTAGGCATACGATAAGGATGTTGGAGAAAAGGGTCTTTATCCAAATTGTGTGTACTAATAACATGGAAAAACTAATGGAGATATGAATATTTATTTATTTGTTTTTACCTTAACATTGTTTAGTAATCAAAATATTAAATTATAATATTTTATAAGGTATTTATTTTATTAATCTTTTTCTTATATAGAATTTTGTAATTAAAGAATATTATTTAGCATTGGGAATTTGAGCTATCTTTTTAGAACAAACATTAATACAATTCATTTTCTCATTCATATCTATTGTCTTCCTTATTATATAGTTTATTATTAGATATTTTGTATGTGGGAATTCTGGAACATGTGCAATGAGGAGGATCTAAGTATAAAATCATGTAAGTTAGTTTATTTTTATATTAATATTGTTGACCAAAGTCATTCTAAGACTTAAGTTAAGATCTTAGTTAAGTTAATGTAACACCATTTATTCTATGTAATATGGATACGTTGTTAATGGTAACACTTCATGTTTTACTACTCTTATTTGTAGATAACCTTAGGTACAAGTTTTACGTAATTTTGATGAAATATATATTTAATCAAAATTTCAAATTCAAAGATTATTTAATTGTAAAATAGATATTGTAATGATTTTTATACTCTATACTAGTATTTATTATGTTGAGAATAAAAATAAAGATAATGTTAGTATTGGAAATCATATCAAGATACATTGAAAACCAAATACAATTATTGAAACAAGGATGACAAACATTATAAAAATACAATGACTATAATGGTGGGCCTATCTCTAAGAAGAGATTACGTGTCTATTATGCTCATTCGTAAAAAAAGAGAGGTTGAAACTACATTTTATAATAATTCCAACAATTCTAAGATGAAAAAACCATAATATTTATGATCCTAGACCCTAACATGAAGTTAAGGTCGAGAGTGCATGTTGATCTCAACCAAGTTGAGTTGTTTGAAAAAAAGTGGAGCCTTCCGAGGACCATAGCATTTCACTTGTTGATTTATTCTAGGTCATCTTTAGCTAGTTGGAAAGAGAATTTGCACATTGAGTTGGATACTTCAACATTGGGCATCAAAAACTCAAAAAAGACAAGGAAGGCCCCCAAAAATGTGTGAAAAGTTTATGCAGTAAAAAATTCTAGTATCAAGATTGTTTCTTAGATGGCACTATATGGACAATGTTAGGGTCCTACCTTAACCCCTCTGGTTATGGGTACTTACATTGTTAGAAATTAGTTAATTAATGTACAATGACCATCCTCTTTGA
Organism: Picea glauca; assembly: GCA_000966675.3. Lineage (NCBI taxonomy): Eukaryota > Viridiplantae > Streptophyta > Pinopsida > Pinales > Pinaceae > Picea > Picea glauca. Next base: position 94,806 of record JZKD02S0512528.1, on the reverse strand, counting down.
ATATAACCCACCAGGTAGTTGGTGTGTGGTTAGTTAATGTAAAGGGCCATCATTATTGAAAAAGGTCCACTATGTAGTTAGTACTCAATAATGAATGTTGTCTAGTCATTAATTAGGGCCACTAGTGGTTCATGTTGAATTAGATAGAAACTATTAATAGAGGTACAAATCTATACATTCTTTGGTTAAGGATTATCATTGTAATGGAGCACTGCTCATTTGGAGGTTCCTTCCTTGAAGAGGCACATGAACGTTGCTCCCCTATTGTAATATCAATAAAGAGTTACTTCTTCTATGGGTTCAATACTTTTGTTCCATTTCATTTAGTTTCTGTAGTTTGAATTTCCTCATATATTACTCTTAATGCTTTGTTTCTTCTATATAAGTACATTAAACATGGTATCAGACTACTTTCATGTGCCAACATGCACACAGATTTCAAAGATTTGTTTTAGGCTAAAGACATGGTTCAACATCTATAAATGCAAAGATCTATTATTCAATGGGTAAAACTTTGGTTGGGAAGCATAAATGTATTGAATACAATTGGGGTCACCTAGTTGGATGTGCTTATACATCTCTATTGTTACATAGTGAGTAATAGTGTATTAGACCAATTTTTTTCATGGATTCAGTCTTCCACATACCCTCGACTATATCAAAATCCCCCTAGTCATACCTGAGGCCATCACTAAAAAAATATTTTGGTTGTTTTTCATAATAGTACATTAAGCACAACACTTGAGGAGATCACTCTCATGTACCTAGGAATTGGGTAGTATGGCTAAGAGTATGGTTCATCCTCCTTACATAGTGTTGTGAAATATCATTAGAATATTATTATTGGAAACCCCAAGGTATATTAGAAAGATATATAACCTAAAATTTGTTGCTCTTAGGACCTTGTAGAACCTCTGCAACACAGACATTGAAATTCCTATCGAACTTGGATCATTTATAATTTTAATATTTTGTCAATACAACAATATTTTCACAGTAACAAAATAGTCTAGAAATGGTTTAGGCCCACTTTGACTATTGTGGGTGACCTATCTCAAAAGAATACTCACACAAAGTTGATTGTGTTGGTATATCTCATTGGTAACCCTTCCAGTGGACACACATGGTTGCATGAATACCACTAGAAATATGACCATGGATACAAGGGTCACCCAAATGGGAGCCCAATTCTCTATAAGAAATATGTAGATTCCATCCTTACACTCTCCCAATAGGTACACTTAAACCTTGACTCAAATGGGAAACTTCAAAACAACATGATGTCCACATTCCAAACCACCATCAACAATCATTTAGATGTCTAGAATGATAGGCTGGGGTAGATGGAAAGTCATGAATCTTTAGCAGGAAATGGTTGTTTCACCAAGACATATTTTCAAGACAATCAACATGATATGATGCATATAATACCTAAGGTAGATCTGAAAAATTTCAATGGATGTGATCCAACCATAAATGTTAGTTAGATGGAAAACTGATTTTCCTTCCATAGTATTGATTATGAACAATCAAAACTTAGAGTGGGTATGATAAATCTAGATAGGGAGTGTTGGTAGTGGTGGCATTGGCATACAAAGTCATATCAAGGGTACATTTCTTGGAACTATTTTGTGAAGGTCCTCTATTCTAGATTTGACACTAATAAAATTTTATGGAGATGTTTACCAAGTTGAACCAAACAAGCATGATGGGATAATTTTTTTTTTTTCTTTTGAGTGACTGGTGATGAGAACGTAATGTTTGGATGATGCATTTTTCAAGGATTTTTTTATCAGTGGTCTCAAGGAGGAGATACAAGTACAAGTCGATATGTATCACTTGAATACTTGGTTGGAGGCCTCTAAGATAACTTGATGTGCACAAGCTATGGAAACCATTTAGTCCAAACATTCCAAGTTTGTTCAATGAGCTTGTCCTATATTTGTGCCACCTCCACATCCCTCTTGTTGGGTAAGTGTTGTATTCTTTGCATGAAAAAACCTAGTGTTTGTATTGCACCATGCACATGGGGGGTCACAGGGGGGCGGAGCCCCCATAATTTATTTTGGTGGTTTTTGCATTTGTTTTTAACAGTTTTTTGGCACATGGTTTTCACCGATGGTTTTCTAATTTTGGTTAAGGAATTAGGGTTGTTCACTAATATGGGTCAATTTATTAGGGGTTTTGGATGCCACAAGATTCTATATATTATATTGTAAACAATGAAGATGTACGATGAATAATTAATTAGAGGTGTGGCTCTAAACATGTTGTTGCTTTTCCTAGGGTAAAATATCTATGTAATGTGTGTGTGTGTATGTGCCATTGTATCTTTTATGTTTTTTTAAAGAATCTATTTGCAATAATTAATTGTACACGATTAAAATCTACACTTCACATCCCCTTAAGGTCCACAATTTTACATGCAAAAATAGTAGAACATCAAATTAAATGTCTATGTTATAATTATGATGAAAACTATTTATGAGGGAATAAATGTAAGGAACATAAATGATTTTTCATTTGTATGGTCCCATCTAACAATTCGAAGGCAATTTCAGACAATGATGTGACCAAGCTGGATACTATGGATATTAAAACCCTTATTGATGAAGTTCCCTCTTAGGAGTATCGTTTTAATGAACCCCAGATTTCATTTCATGATATGGTGGGCATTACATCTCCCTAGATATTGAAGTTGGTAGAATATATCAAGCACATAAAGGTAATTGTCTTAATAGACAATGATAGTACCCACAATTTCGTTCATCATTCAATAGTAGAAGAGACATAATGTATGTCCATGTCGTCATAATTTTTAAACATGATAGCCAATGGGGGGCCTATGAAATGTGGGGTTAAGTGTGAGAACATGAAACTACGAATGGGCGACTATCTCTTGAAATCTAGCACGTTTTCCATAGAAATGGGAAGGTGTAATGTAGTTTTGGGAAAGGAATGGTTGAAAATATTTCTGAACTACCATGGATTTGAAGGAGTTATACATGAGCTTCAATAAGGAGGTACAACGATACACTCTCCAAGGTATCCAAGTAGGATCCCTCAAAATCATTATCTCTCACTATATAGAAAAGCTCTTGAAGAAGGGTCACTATGACATTATTGCATAATTTGATGCCATCCAAGTTGTGGATTCCTTCCCACATGCAGTTAATATTGATTTTTGGTCGGTTTTGGACCATCATCATGAAGTATTTGAACCACCCCAAGGCCTACCCACTTCATGTGACGAGCATGATCATGGAACCCCACATGAGTAAACCACCAAACATGCATCCTTGTAGACATCCTTTTGCATAAAAAAATGAAATTGACAATATCATTCATTAATTGTTGGATTCAAGAGTGATCTGTCCTAGTACAAGCCCCTACTCCTCCTTGGTCACATGGTTTTGAAGAAACAAGGCAATTAACACATGTGTCTAACTTCGGTTCTCTAAACAAGTTGATGGTTGAAAGATAAATTTCCCATTATAGTCATTGATGGCCTATTGGAAGATATTCATGGTGCATAGTTCTACATTTAAGTTGATATTTATTTTTGTTATCACCAAATTAAGATGAAGGAAGCAGATATTCCTAACATTGCATTCTGCACACATGAAGGACATTGTAAGTTTCTCATGATTCTTTTTGGCTGTTAGAATTCCCCATCCACTCTTCAAAGCCTCATGAACAAGCTCCTTCGACCCTTTCTAAGCCACTTGGTTCTCATCTTCTTTGATGATATCCTAGTCTACAATAAAAATTTGGAGACACATGTGGAACATGTTGATCAAGCCTTACATCTACTCTAGAATAGCCCATTGTTCATCAAACATTCCAATTGGACTTTTGGTGCTTCTGAAGTGGAATATTTAGGTCACATTATAAGTAGTGAAGGTGTGTGAGTTCACCCTATTAAAATTGAGGCAACAAAACAATTAGCCATGCCCAAAGACACTCCAAAATTTACATGGTTTTCTTGGCCCTATTAACTACTACTCTAAATTTGTGTAGATTTATCATAGAATTGAAACCCCATTATAATCCTTTCTAAAAATATGACTTTGTCTCGAATGATGTGTGTTATAGCATATTTAGCCACCTTAGTTTAGCTAAGATGCACTCTATTAGCCTTAATACATTCTCTTCTTGAATTTGGTTGTCTGTTGCCATCCCTATCTCTGTAAAATGAGCCTCCTTTGCATATACTCACTAGTTTCCTTCACAAAGAGGGAAAGTACACACTAGTTTCCTTAAGGAAAGGTGCAAGTGCATTCTTAAGTGAGTAAAAAATATTAAAATCACAAAAATTACACATTCTCGTGTCGAGTTTACAAGAAAATTAGTTTCATAAATTCCTAATTCCCATGAGAAACTTTCATAACCATCTTGAAATGGTATAAATAAGACCTCAAAGGAGGAAAATTTACACACTACTCTCGTGATATAAAAGTTATCATCTGATCCCAAGCAATCACATATTTTTGCCCAAGTTTTTTATCACCATAATCTCCCCGAGTTATTCCATTTTCAACATCTTCCATCTCCCACTTTCCAATAAAGAGATATATGACATCCTTTTATTTCTCTTCTTCGAGTAGAGTAGAACACTAGAGATCGAGCAATCTTAAGTGGTCCAGGGAAGGAGGAATCCGAGTAGCAGTTATGGGTAGTGCAAACAGAGGAATTCAGGTATACTTTATTTGTACTACTATTTTCATTTATAAATTGGAGATCTCTCCCCCCCAAATATTGTCTCCTTTCATGCATATGCTTAATTTTCAATTTCTAGCGTTGGTTCTAACTCTCATAACTTGAGTTAGTTAGTTAGTTAGTTATTACATAATTTAGTTATAAATACCATATAGTTTTCAGAAAGGTCTTGTCCGTTGTGTGCAAATTGAGAAGCCCATGGAGGAGAAAGAAGATTGAAGCGAGGACAACCCAATAATATCATCTCTAATCGTCAGATCGTCAAGTAATTCCTATAACTACCTGGATAGTTATTTAGGAATATATTATAGGCTAAACTAGGAGAAATATAAAGTGTTATCTTTGCTTTTTGATCTATTGTGATTTCACCCGAGTCATACGTTAGAGCTATCTCTTCCGAAACAAAACTGACAACTCCACTGGGGAATAACTCTTAGATTTATTCTCTGTAGGGTGAGCCCTATTACTTATAGGGTCTTTATTTGATTTCTCTGGTTTGTTTCCTACGTGAGCAATTATTTACAACCCTTTTAGGCTAAAGTTCAATATTTTTTTCTGAAGTTTTCTTGAATTTTTCCCCTTTAATTGCATTCACTCACTGGTTTCCCTTGGAGACAGAGAAAGTAATCGCTTGTTTCAATGAAGTAGGGTGTGATTAATCACCCCTTTCCCTCATAGAATTCATGAGTGACCCATGGGAGGATATTTTTTCAATTTTTCAACCTTGTTTCCTAATTTTTCTCAACCCAATTGTTGGTCAAGTTGCCTCAGTGTCTATTTGAAATCATTTACAGTCTATTGCATGTTTGCTTAGTTGCATTCATCTTTAAAAACACAAATCATTGTAGGTTTTTTGGCTTACTTTCATGTTTGTTTGTGTGTTTGAGGTGTGGTTGACTAGTTGTTTCTTAGTTTTTTGCTTGGTTGATTGAGTAGGGCCTATTAGATTTCATTTATTGCAAAAAAAGAAAAAGATTGCATTAAGTAGGTTGTATTTTCCAGTGGATTCATTTTCTCAAATTCTTCATGATATAACTTACTTAATTGAAGAATCAAGTGCAAATTGTATGCCAATATTCTTATTAGTTTTTTTGTTGAGTCTTTAAAAAATCACTTGTTTCATGTTCATATCCCTTTCGAGTAAATAACACAAATATAAAATGAACGGTTAACTTAAAGGGAACTAAACTTTTTCTTTGAAGGAAAACACATAATAGTCTAGGTCTTAGGGCCTTGGGATAGGTTGGAGAGTAATCTCTTTAAGCCCATCAAACTACAAATTAGAGTTGATTAAAGAGTGAAAAATCCAATAGTAGTAAGGAGAACTTGTCAGGAAATCTCCTCTAACACATGAGTCAATCATAAGGTAACATTAGAATAAGTGAGGGTGATATCCCTGCCTTTTTTTAATTTGGTGTCCGTTGGATTACTGCGTCTACATAGGTTTCCTAAGTGTCAAGGTCCTTTGGGTACTAATGATTTTTGAAGCTTTAGGCTTTGATACCTTTCCCATACGTGTGGTCCTGACCTATGACTGTTCCACCTAGTCACCAATGGTGAAATAGTAACCTTAGTGGCTTGTCCTAGGTTCTCACATGGGTGAATGTAAGGGAAAATACTCGTCGTACTTGAGGTAGACTCTTAATTCCCATTTCATATCATTTGGAGGATGTCCCTTTTCTTGAGGACATTTGCACCTTAGGTGAACATTGTGAGCAGGCTACCGTAATTGTTTCTTGCTCCATTTTTTATTGGTATTGGGACTTAATCAACCCGTATTGGTCTCTGGAAGTTCCTTTGATCAAATTTTCACTACTTTGGATTGAGGAACTAATCCACTTGGGCCGAGCTTTAGGAAAGTAGTTTGTGCATGTTGATTTATTCTAGGTCTTTATAGGTGCATGTTGCTTTGTTTAGTTGGGATTAAGTTGTGTTTGTCCCACCACCTTTTGATTGTTGATTCAAGCCTAGAAAACTACTCTGTCAGTCAAGAAGGTATCATGGTATTTCACCTAAAAACATGGAGCCACCTCTAAGAAGGTATAGGATTGATAACTTTGGTTCTTCAAAATCAGTTTGCGAGTCTCAACTGGGCATGGAAAATTCTGCAAGAGAAGGTCTCACTGATGAGGATCTTGACGCCTGAGGATTTGTGAGGAATTTGGAAAACCATGTTCATATTCCCAGGGGTAATCCTTTATCGCAAGACAATATTTGTCCTATCAAGATTAAGGATCTCACAGATCCAACTTTTGCTAATTTTAATCCTCCTCTTTATAATCCTCTCATATATTCAACTTTTCACACTCGATTCCATGAGAATCCGAGTCTTCAATGGCCAACAATGGACAACTTTGTTAGTTCATTTGGTTCTGGGGGCATTCACACCCCACTCGATGTAAGTTTTAAACCCGTGAAGTAAAGCAATGCATATAGATTCTTAAGCAAAATAGAATTTAATCAATGGCTCATTCACATAGTACACAGAGATTTATACCGGAAACCCTCAACTGGGAAAACCTTTCTTATATTCATTATATCGAATTTCACCATTCACTATACAATATATAAATTTTTTTTAGGTATTCCGTAGATACCAAAACCCTAATCCCTAAAACTAGGATTATTTTTAGTAAATCGCTAAAAATAGCAAAAACCGCCCAAAACAAATTTTTGGGGCGCTGCCCCAAACCCCATCGGCCCCGGGCTACGCCCAGTGCCGAACGCTACGCGTAACCAGGGGGGGCATACCCACCCCCCCTAGGACCCCTCTAGGAAAGCACCCAACGTACACGGCACAAACAGAGCACTACTATGAGGGATCATCAGACGCAGTTGTCATATCTCACGCGCCCACACACACACATGCAAAGAATATAACACATACCCAACATTCTCCCACTTGTTGTTTTCTTTGCATCCAGGGGTCCAGGGGATTATATAGTCAACAATCCAGGGAAACAATACCCATTGTTACTCTACACCAGGAGAACTTTTCTTCAACATTCTTCAAAGTGTCAACCTTTCCCAACAACACCTTCTTTTCCTCAACCATGTATATCACAAAGTGATACTAAACATCAACATGCTTTGTCTTCGAATGATAAGTAGGGTTCTTTGCCAGGAAGATTGCACTCTGACTGTCACAATATAATCTCACTACTTGTTGTACCAACCCAATACCTGAACACAATCTTTGTAACCATACTGCTTCCTTGCTTGCATGAGTGGATTCCATGTATTTAGCTTCTGTAGTTGAGAGTGCCACTATAGTCTGTCTTTTTCTCATCCAACTGATTGCTCCTCCAAATAGGTTAAACACATACCCACTTGTAGATCTTTTGTGATCCAAATCTCCATCCCAGTCTGCATCAACAAAGCCATGTATGTCCAACACTCTTTCCAATCCTGGTCTTCCTTGGTAGCACAATCCATAACTGGTAGTGCCACACAGATACCTGAAGACCCTCTTTACTATTGTCCAATGTTCCTTCCCTGGTTTTGACATATACCTACTCAAAACTCCCACTGCATGTGCAATGTCTAGTCTAGTACATACCATTGCATACATCAAACAACCAACTGCAATGGCATATAGAACATGGGACATGTTCTCTTCTTCTTCCTGTGTCTTGGGACACTGATTTGCATATAACTTTACACCTATAGGAATAGGAACCTTGACCGGTTTACTTCCATGCATATTAAACCTCTGCAATATTGTCTCAACATATTTTCTCTAATTCAACTAGAGTTTCCTATTTGCACGATCTCTTTTAATCTCCATTCCCATAATGATGTTAGAAACACCGAGATCCATCATGTCAAATTTGGAGGCTAGCTGTGATTTCACCTCGATAACATCCATGTTATTTCCTACCAACAACATGTCATCAACATACAACACTACATAAATGAAGTGATTACCAACTTGCTTGGAATATACATAGTTATCATCCTTGCTTCTTACAAATCCCAATCCAAGGATGTATGTGCCAAACTTTTGGTACCACATCCTAGGTGATTGCTTCAGACCATATAGTGACTTCTTTAGCTTACAGACCAACTCTTTCTTTCCCTTCACTACAAA
>JZKD02S0512528.1:72106-85395 GCA_000966675.3 Picea glauca | reverse complement strand
CCATATATGCAATGTTCATAGAAATCAAAATCCAGAGTGCAATTAGACATACCTTCAACCATGCCTTTACCATGTAGTGTTCGAAGGCCCTTTTCTCCAATATGCCCCAGTCTTTTTAGGGATAATATTGGTCTTGTCTTCTTTATTTGTCTGCTCAAGGACAACAGAACTATTACACCCATTAGTATAATTTCTTCCCAACAACTTGTACATAGTTCCACACCGAACTCCCCTCATCAACACCATTGCTCCTTGTACCATCTTGTAGGTTTTCTTTCCAAATATAGTATCCACTCCTGCATCATCCAACTTGCTTACAGATATTAGGCTCCTAGAAAGTTTTAGAATGTGCAGAACCCCAGGGAGTGTTCTAATCCTTCCATCTTTTAGCAACAACTTAACCCTTCCACGTCCCATGATTTTTGCTGTCGAGTCATCTCCTAGGAATACATCACCACCATCATATTTTTCATATTCAGAGAACCACTCCCTGTAAGAAGTCATATGGTATGATGCACCTGAGTCAATCAACCATACATCACGGTCTGCATGTGTACTTTTAGATGCCAGGTAAACATCACCTCCTTCTTCAATGGAGGTTTTCACCTCTATGTAAGAGGTACTATTAGATCCCTTTGGTTTTTCAACCTTCTGAGACTTGCAATCTTTCTTATAATGCCCTGTTTTACCACACTTCCAACATTTCCTCAAATATTTTCCTGGAGACTTAGATATCCGCCCCGAAGGCTTACCAGGGTTCCTGTCTTGGGTACACCCTCTTACAAATAAAGCATCTATGTTGTGACCATCCATGCTTTTTCGCCTCATCTCTTTAGATAACAAGGATGCAACTACATCCTCATACTTCAATGTAGATTGAGTGGTACTACCTATTACTACAACCAGATTATCCCAAGAGTTTGGCAAAGAACATAAAAAAGTAATACACTTATCTTCTTTTGCAATCGTAATATTAATAGAGCCAAGTTGACTTACCAGAGTATTAAAGGAATTTAGATGTTCTGTCACATAATCTCCATCTTCCATCCTAAGATGATACAACTTCTTTCAAAGAAACAACTAGTTTACTAGGGACTTTGATTGATACAAATTCCCCAACTTATCCCATAGTTCATTGGTTGTAGATTCTCCTGAGACATTCAACAACATCGAATCTGCCAGGTAGAGTCGAATAGTACTCCTTGCTCTTATGTCCAACTTCTCCTAATCTTCCTTCGACATACCAGTAGGTGGTGTACTAGTAGTTTGTGCACTAGTAGGTTGTGTACCAATCGTTTGTGTGCCTGTAGGCTGTGTACCAATTGATGGTGTACCAGGATCCACAGGGATCCATTGTTCTTTGTCTACAAGAAGGTCCTCCATCTTCAGCTTCCATAGCTCAAAGTTTTTACCGTTGAACTTCTCTATCTCAATTCTAGAAGAACTCACCATTTCTCTTTCTGCACTCAAATCACCACTGCAAAAGATCCCACTAAACCCAAGTTTATCACAAACCCAAGATAAACTTGATCTATCAAGACCGAGCCAAACCCTCAACAACAAAGGTGTCCCTTTGAAGCCAAAAATGAGCTCTGATACCACATGTAAGTTTTAAATCTGTGAAGTAAAGCAATGCATATAGATTCTTAGGAAAAACAAAATTTAATCAATGACTCATTCACATAGTACACAGAGATTTATACCGGAAACCCTCAACCAGGAAAACCTTTCTTATTTTCATTATATCGAATTTCACCATTCACTATACAATATATACAATTTTTTTAGCTATTCCGTAGATACCAAAACCCTAATCCCTAAAACCAGGATTATTTTTAGTAAACTGCTAAAAATAGCAAAAACCGCCCAAAACAAATTTCAGGGCGCTGCCCCGAACGCTGCGCATAACCAAGGGGGGGCATACCTGCCCCCCCCTGGGACCCCCCTATGAAAGCACCCGACACACATGGCACAAAAAGAGCACTACTACGAGGGATCATCAGATGCAGTTGTCATATCTGACACGCCCACACACACACATGCAAAGAATATAACACATACCCAACACTCGACAATCACTGGTGGAGGAGTGAGTCCTCCCATATCATCTGCACTAAGCGTGGTCTCACCCATCTCTTTGAGTGGAGTTGTTATACACTCTTCATCTGTTACCAATAGTGGGGTGGGGCCAAAACCATCTACCTAATACATTGGAGGTGCCTTCTCTTTTGGAATGCCAACTATCGAGATGTCGCATATGTTGATTAACTTGCCTCATATTTTCCCTAGTATCATTATGTCGCGAGGGAGTTCTTTCACCAATTTTCCCATCTTTCCATGGGGAGGGGGATATATCCTCATGTCTACATTGATGCTCAAAATTACATCCTTTCCATCACTAGGTTTACTAGTGGGAACCAACCTCCTCACGGTTTTGGTAACCAAATGGACAAGGTCTTTCTTTTGATGGGAACGCCAATAAATAGAAATCCCTTCCCAGTTCATGGAAATCAATAAAGTGATGCCTTCCTGTCTAATGCAATACCATCAGGGAGTAATCCCTTTCCTTATTTCCCAAATCCAATGTATGGAGGTCTTCCTCCTTATATGCAAGTTGCATCTACTTCCAATTGATAGCTTGGAAAACAAACATACAATCATTATGTACCTAGTGGTGGTTATGCCCAAATAAACTCTTTCACGAGTACCAACCAAATGGTGGGTTAGAACCCTGGATGTTGGAACTTAGCTCGTTTCATTTTTCGTGCAATGTTGAATCTACTTGATTTGATGAAACTTATGAACGACCCAGTCATGCATAATTCAAATTGGCCCTCAGTTCCCACTTCCCTCAGATATATTTAAATATGAAGTTAATACTCGTGAGTATCCATGTAACCATGTGATGACCTTTCATCTATGGTGTCCTTCCAATTCCTTGATGGATGATTCCATTAAGTTTATATTGTTCCAACAAACCCTGATTGGCATAGCAACGAAATGGTATATTGAGCTCTAGTGAGGATCTTTTCAAAATTTTGATGCTCTTTCCTTGACATTCCTGAACCATTTTTAGTTTCCTATTTGGTACGATTATGAAACTGAACTCTTGTCCACATTTTGATAAGACGATGCCACTCACATTTCTGACCATACTCAGGAGTGGCGGAGGTGACGATGTGTGATCAAAGCTATGATTCCACAAGAATTCTTGTTAGAGTGGTTCTTGAATTCCCCGTGACCCTATATTTTGAAGGATGTCTCCCTTTCAGGGGTCATGTAGAGGAAGAGGTCATGTCCAGGGCCCAATAATTATACTTGGTTTAATCCTAGCCTAGATTCATGTATGATATTTTTCCTAACACATTGAGGCAAGATACCAACTTGGCGAAGCCCAAGCTGGGACCCCATGCCGATGGCATGGTTAGTTCCATGGAGAATTCCATGACCAACTGGATGAGACAACTTTCTTTTCATCCACCTGCAGTCCAACAAGATACCACCTCTACCTCTAGTCCTCTCCAATCCTCTGATTTCCACTCAGCATAGACATTTAACCCAAAAGGTAACCAACAACCTGGGGAAAAAAGAATAAAACAAATAAGAAGAAGGGTGGAGGAAATAACATGAGAAATAATAACAATGTTGGTAGGGTGGGAAAAAAAGAATTAAGAAGGTTAAGTTTCCTTGCAAGCTTTTTAAGGAGGACCATCTTACCCATCAATGCCCCAATATCAAGGAGGCCCAATTCTTGTTGGCATAATGTGATAATAAACAAACCATTGTGTTAGCTCCCTTTTCCTCATTCCTAGCAAATGGTTGTTGGTTTCCAACCTAACCCTTCTGCTCCACAAAGAGGAAAGCCAACGAATGTTTACATGTGTGAATGGGACGTGGATCTATAGACTTGGGCTTGTAATTACGAAGCACTTGATTCTGGTACCAGGGGAAAAGATACTACTCCCGCTGACATGAAAAACCCTCTCCATATAGAGAAACCTGGGGGTGAATCTATACCTCATGTACCTAAGGGTGTTTTAAAAAGGTCGATGCAAAATCTGAATGCTAGGGATACTTGGAGCTATTCCATTGTGGAATATTTTACCCAAGCACTGAACACAATGTCTGCCTTGGAGGTTCTCCAGAGTTGTTCTATGCAAATGAGAGATTTTGTTTGAGATATAGAAGTTGTTGATCTCGTGGACTCTCGTTTAATAACTTTTGACTTGGACAATGAAAAGCATCCGCTTTTGCACTACATCGCTTTCCAAATACATTTGTTGTATCAAATTACTAACATATTTAGGATGGTTGCACATGAAGGTGCATCCACTTGCATAATGTTCTTGTCTTTTTAGAGAGCCCTCAAATCCCTTGAGATTTCCCCTTCCCTCACCATGTTGAAAGACTTCGATGGGAACTTTTTCAGGCCTCATGGTATCATCCCCGAGTTCCTAGTTTAATTATGGGGGAAAATACTTGCATAGAAGTGGAAGTGCTCGATGTTATACTTGACTACAACCTCCTTTTAGGACGAAGCTAGACTTATTCCATGACAGTTGGTGTCTCATTGGTATTCAAATTTATTTTCTTTCCCCATGATGGGAATATCGTTACCATTGACTATTTGTCCTTTTGTCGTCTCGATTCGACCACTTCATCAGGACCCAATGTCCCTTTGATTCAAAATTATTCATAGGCCCCAATGAGTATAGGTTGTGGGGTCTATACTTCAATCATGGTATATTTTAACATATCAACACTCATTTATTATATCAACTCTACTCCTACATGCACAACCTTGTTAGTTTATTAAATTCCCACTACCTGAAGTTTCTACTTATAGACGTCTTACTTTGGAGATCTGTGGGTTTTACCTAATCTTTCCATCTCATCAATAGGGGATAGAAATGAAGGGATGTCTATGACATTGTCTATGGATACAATTGTATATCATACCATTCAAGTGGCCTATGTAGACACCAATCCTACCCCTCCTTCAATGGAAGATCTCGATTAGATTACTTCACCCATTTGGGCCTCCAGATTTGTGATGGACCCTTTAGACTTGGCGTTTCCATATAATTAATCCATTATTGAGGCTATGACCGACTCCGAGAATCCTTGGAAGGATTTACACCATCACTCATACTTCCTTATTGATTTGGATAGAATAGAGCATGAAGATATCAACATTTCCATGGTTGGTTATGTTGATTGGTGTAGGCACCCCTTAGCAACTCAAAGTGTATATACTGAGGGGAACACATATAACATTTCCAACAATATCAATGTCATGGATTTTTTATTTATTGGGGTAGACTGTTCCCATCATGAGGTTTAGATCTATACTTCCCTTTTTAAAGAGTTCCATGATGTCTTTTCTTGGAATTATGAATAGATGCTTGGCATTGATCCCAGGATTTTTGAACATGAGATTAATACGTATCCCAATGCTAAGATAGTTTGACAAAATCTATGACCTGTCAATCCATAGAAAGCCACTCTGATTAAGGCAGAGGTGGAGAATACCCTTAAACTTAGCTTGATCTATCCAGTTCCTCTCAGTGAATGGGTATCCAACCCAGTTCCCGTTGATAATAAGTAGGGAACCATACAAGTTTACATGGATTTTCTGGATTTGAACAAAACATTTCCTAAATATAACTATCTAACTCATTTTATTGATCAAATCATCAACACATGTGTTGAGAGTGAGATTTTTTTGTTTATGGATGGTTTTTTGGCCTACAATCATATGTAGATCAAGCCCAAGGATGAACACAAAACCACATTTGTTTTTCCTTGGGGTACTTCACTTATCATAATATTCCATTTGGCCTTAAAAATGTTGGAGTCACTTTCCAACGTGCCATGTTGTATGCATTCCATGACATCAAACATATTTGGATGAATTGGCCACTTTCTCTTGTAGAAGGTTAGATAATCTTGCTCATATTCATGCCATGTTTGATAGATGTCATCACTATAGGATTCATCTGAATAATAAGTGTTTCTTATGTGTCATATTCATAATATTGTTAGGTTTTATTATGTCTAGTAAGGGGATCATGGTTGGTCTATTGAAGGTGGGGGTGATAGTTTAGTTTCCTCCCCCTAGTACATTGTGCCAGTTGCAGAGCCTCCAAGGGAAGGTTGAATTTATACATCATTTTATTGATAAATACATCGAGGTCACCAAGGGATTTATGCACTTGTTAAAGAAGGGGGTATCCCCTTTCATTTGAGATGATTTCACTTAGAGATATTTTGATGCCTTGAAAAATGATCTTATGTCTTTCCCCTTCTTAGTCCTCCAGATTATGGCAGATAATTCTTATTATACCTCGCAACACTAGAATCAACCATCAGGATGGTTATGGTAAAATAAGACATTATGCACTAAGAACACATGGTGTATTACCTTAGCATAAGCCTTGATAGACCTAAGCTTAGGTTCTCACATGTTGAAAAATTGGCCTCAGTGGTAGTCCATGTTGTTCAACGACTTCGACATTACATTCTAGTTAGGAAAACCATGGTCATCATGGAGATGAATCCCTTCTAGTTTGTCTTGACCCAAAGTGTCATAGGTGGAAAATACAACAAGTGGATTATGATTGTAGAAGAATCCAATCTTGATTTTTCTTCGACAAGGTCAAATAATTTTTTGGTTTTTTCTGAGTTGATGTTGGAGTTTTCATAAGAGGCTCAGGATAAGCTTGAAGTTGACTCATTCTTGGATGAGCATATATTCCTCATTTCCTTAAGTGATCCTTAATATGGGGATATACTTGTCTATCTCCAGACTTCCCAACTTTTCACGAGATGAGCGACGTCATGTGCATTTCCATGCTAAGTATTACCTCATTAATCAGTGACACTTTGTATTGTTGAGGGGTGGATTCTATCTTGTGACACTATTTGATTCACCAGGATATGAAGAAATTTTTAAATTATTTTCATAGTGGAACCTATGGTGCTCACCTATCAGAGTTGGAAACAAAAAAAATAATACCATGCATTGGGTTCTTCTGGACATCAATCTTCAAATATTGTGTATAATAAATCAAGAAGTGCCATCAATGCCAAGTGTTTATGAGGAAGATGCACATGCATCGTTCTCCTCTTTTTCCCATTATCATCGTCGACCCTTTCATGAAGTGGGGGGTTGATTTTATGACCTATCACCTAGCTTCAACTAGGGGGCACAAGTATATCATCGTGGTTTTCGACTACTTTAATAATCGGGTTGAGGCCATGCCAACATTCTTTAATGATGGTGAGATGGTTTCATTGTTCATAATCAATCAAGTTATAGCGAGATTCAGTGTGCCTAGGGATATTGTCACTGATCATGGAAGTCATTTTCAAAAAAATATGATGTCTGAGTTAGCAACCAAGTTGGGGTTCCACCAGGAACACTCATCACCTTATTATACATAGGAAAATGATAAGGTTGAGGAAATGAATAAGTCCTTAAATACCATTCTTTATTGGATTGTTAATGTGATTAAGAAAAATTGACACGTGATAATTTTCTCGGCCCTGTGGGCCTACCAAAAACCTATTAAAATTGTCATGGGTTTTACACCTTTCCAACTTGTTCATGGGGTGGAAGCGGTGTTCCTATTGAATGTGAAATACCTTCTTTGAAGTTAGCTATTGAGATCCCACTTGACACCACTTCCCTCGAGGAGTGCTTAGTTCACGTAAAACAACTCGATGAGAAATGTAGAGATGTATCCATGGTGAATGAAGAACATAAGAAATGTGCCAGGTCTTAGTATGATAAGTCTGTCTACCCTTGAATCTTCTTGAAAGGAGATTTGGTCCTGATATACGATTAGGACAAGGATGCCTTGGGGGTAGAAAAATTCAAACCCATGTGGTATGGTTCTTACATTGAAAGGCTTAATTACCTTGAAAAAATGATCTTATGAGTTAGTTGATTATGAAGGGAACATGCTTCTTGAGCCTTGCAATTATCTCTATCTAAAGAGGAACTATGCTTAGGTGGCAATGCATGAGTGTCTCCTCTTGTAATTGTTGTATATAATTAGGATAATGTTAGTTAGTTTAGTTTTAATATTTTTGGTATTTCCTTATCATGATTTGTGCTTGGTTGGTAGATGTTTTTGGAATCACCCGTGTTTATGGGATTCAAGGATGATTCTAGTAGTCACACCTGGAACCTTTCTTCCATTGCTTGGGTGATCTATTCTCCCACATGCCAACTTGTGTCTTCAGGAGTTTCTTGCCTCAATCCGATGACCAATAATGTGATCAAGTATAGTATAGTAATTGAAATTCTAATAGAAGCCAATTCACATGGAATTTATCATCTAGTAGTTCACTTGGATTCATAATTAGTAGTGTCACAATTGAATGACATGTACAGAGTTTGTGATCCTACGCTTCTATAGACGTTTTTACAGGTGCAACTTCTCGAATGATATTTTGAGTTTATTACTTATGTGCATGTTCCAAGAAGTTTTAATAATTTATATGGCACATTATCTAATTATGTGTTATATTGGCATCTATCACATTAACTAAACCAAATCATGCATGTACATATCTCATGGAAAGCAAGTAAATCATATTGTGAATATAAGTAAGGCCAAAAGAGTATGTATATATTAATATATCATCAAGTAAAAAAATGTGGAGCATATTTTACAAAATTGGGAATCCTAGCCCCTGATAATAAATATGTATAAGGCCAATCACAATAATAATATCTAGGCATCTGGACCTGTCCCAACATGGGTATCGTGGTAGAAAACCATGGTGTTTTCCCCCCATCAGAATAGTCACACCCAAGATCGTGTTACTCCAACCACTTGACGCTAAGTGTGCTTAGGAAGGTTCTCGATCCGTGCCATGTGAACACATCGAGTCAAGCTCTCTGGGTTCCTATGTATAGAGTGCAACACCCTCTTTGCCTCTCCCATAGGTTGGTCCCCATGTCTACCCCTGTGCCTATGTCGTGGATAGCCTTCAAGCCACATCGGTCCAACATTTGTGTCACTAGAACCTTTTGTTAGTTATGCTGCACACCATAATTATTTTCCTCTTTTTGATCCTAACATTTAAAAAATTCTAAAAAAATAAATAATTTAAAATTTAAGAACATTGGTACTTACTGATGTCGCCCCAAGTAGCATCATTGGGGAGTCTTAAGTCTAGATCTCTTTAGAATTTTTTTCCAGCATATGGGTAGTCATTGATGGCAATGATTTGGTGAGACCACCAATCAAAGAAGTCACCATCAAACCCACTAGTCACTCATACACCCCCGATCCTATGCATAAGATTTGCCCATTTGACCATCCTAGGATATTGTATCCTAGATAGGGGTAGAGAAATGCGTGAATGCATAGATGGAACTTGCTCCAAGAAGAATGTGCATAATATGATTCTGTAACAAAAGTTCTTTTTCCATCCCATCTTGCACTCTGTTAGATGGGATTTATTGGTTTTTAGAAACTCTGTATACCAGTCAAATATTGTGGGTCGTAGACACTCTATCCTGTGGTATAGATGTGGGTGTGAGGCTAAGTTTTTCATCGCGGATCTGGCCATCCAAGATGTCACAAGTAGAATTATATTGAGACTTAAAATCTCAATGTTGTTGATGGTAACTTGAGAACTCATCTTCTTATTTCTCGCAAAGAAATAATCATTGATGTACTATTGTATAGTCAAAGTGCCTCTGCCATGGCCTCCTCCTTTTAGGTTGATCGATGCACCATGTTGGGATAGGTATGTGATGAAGTACATGTCTTCAAATTATATATTTAGAGGCTCATTGTCAATCATGAATTAATCTTGATCAAGGTCCCAATACCCTATCAATAGTTGAAGTAGTTGTTTTTCAACTTGCTTGTTTAGATTTTGAAAAAAAAATTGAGCAAGCCACAAGCACGGAGGAAATTTATCACCTCCAAATCATCACCAAGGAGTCCACCTCCTCATGTTCCCTTTCTCTCCAAGTGATAGACATCTACAAATTTTCAATAGTTTTGAGCAAGTTAGAAGCTACATTTTCACATTTTTAGGTTCACTCACTCATTTCCTTGAGGACAAGAGTGAGTACTCACACCTTTTCCTCTTTCAGGGTGAAATTAAGTCCATATAATCACACCCCATGAGTGGAACAGGAATGATTTCAATCATCCTCTTGCAAAAATTCCAAAATAAGCCAGTTGGAAAACTACCAAAATGAGCCAGTTGGAATAGGTGGAAGGCCACCGACATCCATCTGGATCAATCCTCCCCCCTTAAGAAGAAATGGTCTCCATTTCGTTGAGTGCCCACATTAGATGAGGAAATTTTTTCTGAATTTGGCCCCAGGTAAGACACTTTCCTTGGTGCAGGAGATGCCTTGCTTTGACAACTCGATAAAGTTGGATTCTTTGTTGGCAAGTTCCCTTGACTTGTTTGTCCACATATGATCACTGGATGCCTATTGTATGCATCCGGGGTTGAGCTTTGTTGGTGTCAGTTGTTCTGCTATCTATGATGTGTCCAATAATGGTGGGAAATAAGGTCGAAGGAGATCCACATTGAACACTGGGTGCAGGCCAAGGAAAGGAGGATTGTTGAGCTCAAAAGCATTATCACCCACAACCTTGGTGATGGTGTATGACCCATAATGGAGTGGGCGAAGCTTTTGATGGGGTTCGATAAGGCGTTCTTTTTGCAAATGCAACCGAAATTTTTCTCCCAGCTGAAACTTATGTGGAACTCGGTGTTGATCATGGCATTGCTTGTACTTGTCATTGGACTTCTGTAGGATATCCTGAACCCGTTGACAGATGTGTTGGATCCGATCCATGAACCAGGTGGATTTTTCAGCTTCAATTAGAGTAGGAGATGAGTCGGTTGAGGTGACCGTAAGGGGTAGTGAAACATATATGGGACCCAATGGTTGGAATCCCAGCCCCACCTGAAAGGGGTTGTGTCTAGTTGAGCTATGCAAGTCTCAGTTGTAGCTATGTTGGACATAGGGAAGACTCTCATCCCATGTGCGAGGGTTCTTGGAATTATACATGCACAGGATATGCATGCTCATTCAATTTATGACCTTGGTTTGGCCATCTATCTGGGGGTGGAAGGTCATGGATTTGTTGAGCTTGGTGTCCAATAGTGACCAGAGGCTCGACTAGAATGTGCTGAGAAATCGACTGTCCCAATATGAGACAATGGTTTGTGGGATTTCAAAATGTACCCAAACTCGTTCAAAGAAGAGCTTGACAGTGGCCTCTGCTATGATGCTTTTCTTGTAGGCGGCCATAATCACCATATTTGAAAAGCGATCAACAACCACATAAACACAGTCATTTACCCACTCGGTGGACGAGAGGCCCGACATGTAGTCCATGGAGATGGATTCCCATGGCATGTTAGGAGTAGGAAGAGGGGTGTAAAGGCCCTGTTTCTTAGTGGTCGGTTTGGCAATAGCACAGGAAGTGCAGGACCTGATATACATGCTGACCTCCTATCGAAGTTTCATCCAGTATAAATGTTTCTGTAGCATTACCACTGTCTTTTCGACGTCGAAGTGTCCTGCCACCCCACTATAGTGGGATTCCTAGATTAGCTTCACTCACTCACTTAATGGAACACAGATATGGCCCAGATGACACAACAACCCATCCTGAAGATGGAAATTAGTGACAACTGCGTTTGCGCCCAACATTTGGTAGGTGGTGGTGAAGTCCGGGTCTGTCTCATAGAGTTGGGATCCAAAGGTCTCATGGTCGCAAGAGGCTAGCACCGTGGTGAGTTCTGCGACTGGCGGTCTGCTGAGGCAATCAACGATGTGGTTGGTGCTTCCTGTTTTATACTTGATGTTGAGGTGGAATTGCTGCAAGTATGTGGAACACTTCTGAAGGCAGTCATTCTACAATTTTCCTTGTGTCTGCATGAACTACAATGGCTAATGATCAGTGTGGATGTCTGTCTCCTTCCCAAGAATGTAATATCTCCATTGGAGAAAGGCTTGCACAATGGAGTACATTTCTTTTTCATAAGTAGGGTACTTACAAACAACATCTGATAATGTCTCACTATGATAGGCCACAGGGTGGTTATGATGAGTGAGAACGATGCCCACAACATAGTCTGAAGTATCTGTCTTGATCTTAAAGGGTTGTTGCAGGTCCGATGGTGAAAGTACCAGGGTTGAGCACAAGCGCTGCTTCAAATCATCGAACGCTTGTTGTTGGGACTGACCCCACACAAATTTCTCCTTACCACCACCCCTGGTTACTTGGCTTGGGGGCCATGCGATATGGGAGAATCCCAACAAGCACCTGCGGTATAAATTGGCAAGGCCTAAGAAGCTCCGAAGCTTAGTGAGTGTGTGTAATGATCCCAAGCCAAATTATTTCTTGGAATCACTAAATACTACTAATTTATTGAGTTATTAAGTGCATACAAGATTCATCAACACATGGAGATCATAATATATTCAAGATGTAGAAGCACAAGTAAAGATCTGACCTTTTTATTATGAGCAATGTAAGATCAATATAATAGATGGCCGATCTGACATAAACCTCAGATGGTCGTACAAGCAATAGATATGAGCTGCTACAAAATTCTCCCAACAATACAAAATAAGCCTCCAAAGGCTGGATATACAATGAAGACTAAATCAAGCATATATGAGCCGTGCTAATGCTCAGCCTCCAAGCTGGAAAGTGCCACGTCCTGCTAGAATGTTGAATCCCTGAATAATTATGCCCTGCTACCAAAAGTGTCCAATCATCCTGAGAAATATGCCAAATGATAGATCGGGCAACTGTAAGGAAAACCCAGATGTCCAAATTCCCAAATCCACTCTCAAACCCCGTAGATCTGAATTCTCCACTGAATGGTGTGCCCCACTGGATGACTGAAACCCTAGCTGGTTCGGCCCTAATGAAGGAGGCATCCAACTGCTCTGAAAATCTCCAAGAATATTGATCGGGCTATGAGAATCCCGTGGGAGAAGTTTTGGGCTCAGATCTCAAGCAGATCTCCCTAGATCTGAGTTTTACTGAATCACATGACGTCCCCTATGGCTCCACGATGTCCCAATCTGCAGACAAATGTAGAATGATGATAATCCTCTAGAAAATCCCTCAAATTGATGGTCCTGCCCCTGCAAACAAAACCCAACTGTCGGAATGGCCCCAGGCCCTCAGGATAAACTGGATCGAACCTCCCTCGATAAGCTGGCCCTGAAACTAGAATGGTGTGGAGGAGTCTTTCATCGCCGAGACCAAGCTGTGGAA
>JZKD02S0512528.1:46024-65488 GCA_000966675.3 Picea glauca | reverse complement strand
GAGTTGTCATTGATACATGATGATGCATAGTTTGTTTGATGAAAAGATGAATCATTATTGTCTTATCATGATTGATAAGGTGCACAAATGGATGAACTCCAAAGTGGTCCCCTTACGATGAAATCCCTCACGGGAAGATGCTTTGTGGTTGAGTTGTGGTTGAGAGGACCCATGCTTGTATGTGGAATAATGAGATGAATATCAAAGAAATTGTTGGTGAAACTATCCTAGATGGATAGTGCTTGTCATTCCATTCCGGTGGTATGTGGAATGTCACATAACTCCTCACGATTTGAGAGTTATGGCTCTACGAATTTGAAGGACCCCCATATGAAGGCTTGAAGCCCCCAAGGTCAAAGAAGTCAAAGTGACCTAAAAGAAGAAATCATTATTTAAATAATAAAGAGAAGTGACAAAATCAAGAAGGAATATTTAAATGATAAATATTGGAGATTTTTCTATTTATGGAAAATGGTTAACCCTAAAATAAGGAAAATAGGTTAAGTGACCTAGAAATGGGTTAAGTGACCTAAAAATGGGTTAAGTGACCTAGAGGATGAAAGTATAAATAAGATAGCAATGGTCTCTTGTAAATCATCCTTTGTATGGATCAATGGAGAGCTTCTTGTGAGAATATATTTTGGAGTATGGATGGAGAGATTCTTATTGGTGTGGATCTCTTGAGCATGGTTGAAGATCTATTATGAGGAAGAGAGTGAGAGGAGGATCTCATGGACACATCAAATTTTCGGCAATATCGGAGATCTTGAGGACAAATTCTCGGAACTTCATAAACCCTAGTTTCTTATGCATACATGGGTTGTCTGTGTATAGGGTGTGTATACATTGAGGTATACGCAGGATGGTTGTGCATAGGGTGAGTATGTACGTAGGTTGTATGAGGACAGGGAGTGTATAATGGATAGAATGGTGAAGACTTGTGTTTGAGCTTGTGCCAAGCTCTTAGATGATGAGGCAGGTTCCAGATCTGCATTCTATGGCCTCAAATCTATCACTGAGACACTGGTATGGTTACATTATTGTTTTGATGGATACTATTGTTTGATGTGTTGTGAATGCTTAGGGAATTCTTGGTATGGATTCTATGATATGGTTTAGTTTGGATGATTTGGTTGATGGAGTGATCAATACTCTTGTGATTCAGTGGTGACATGATTGCTATGGTATACTAGTTGTTTATACATGATTGAGATAACATTCATATTGATTTGTTGTGGAGCATGAGAAAGCTCATGGAGAGCTTGGATGTGTTGTGACTGGATGGTGGTCAGATTGGACAGTCAGAGACGGAAGAGACTGATATATTGATTGCAGAGAAAATGAGTTGATCTTGAAAGACAAACCCTAACAACTCATAATGTATACGCATGTTGTTGTATACACTGGTTGTGTGCATACACAGGCTGTATTGAGCCAGGGCACGTGCACACGCTGGCTGCACTACTGACAGGTCGCGTACCTGTTGAAAAATTGATATATGTTGAGGATTGTTGCCTCATCTCAGTTGGTACTGAGGGTGTAAGCTGAGTATTGCATTATAGAGTTGGTGCTCTTGTAGAGTTGTACTCTATTCAGTTGTTGCTGATAAACCCCCAAATTGTTGTCCATAATAAAAAGAAAAACTGTACATACATCTTGTATTTTTTGTGTTCCTTATGGTGATGAATTGTTGATGATATATTGCTGATATATGTTGCTGATATGTGTTCACATCTAACTGGTTATAAATGACAACAATGAGTAATGAGTAAAAGTTCAATGCTAACTAATGAGTTTTGTGTAAGAGGGAAGTTTTGGGAAAAAGAGCCCCACACTCATTCACCCCCCCCTCTAAGTGTGGTAGGTGTGTCCACCAAGTGTTCTGCCCAATTCTTGTTGTAAATGAGAATGTCATCCAGATACACCACTACAAAATTATTAGTGAATGGTCGCAGGATATCGTCCATCTTCCTCATGAAAGTGGCTGGAGAATTTGTCAAGCCAAAGGGCATGACCAACCATTCAAAAAGACCTTCCTTTGACTTGAAGGCAGTCTTCCATACATCTATCTGTTCTATCGGGACCTGGTGGTAGCCATACTTTAGATCAATATTACTGAAGTATTTTTCCCCTGTGAGTTGATCAAGGACGTCATTGATTCGGGGAATCAGGTACTGGTTTCTGACTGTGATTTTATTCAGGGCCCAATAATCAATGCAGAGTCACTAGGTTCCATATTTATTCTGTACCAACACGATTGGGCTCCCGCAAGGTGATGAGATGGGACATATGTGCCCCTTGTCTCCTCTAACTGATATGATCTCCACATTCTCTAAAAAAGAGTGGCTGTAGACTGGCCCATTGGGAAGCGGTGCGTCGGAGGTCAGATCGATGGGGTGCTTAACCTAATAGTGTAGAGGTATCCCGATAAGTGAGGATAAGATATCTGAGTATGATTTCATGACCTTATCCACTTGCTTCTGTTGTGTGGAGAGGTCGACCGCAAAGACCCTGGATGTGGCTGTGATCTTTCTCTCATTCTGAGAGTGAATCACGAAGAAGAAAAACTTCCCCGTATGAGAGATGACCTTCCTGCATTTCTTGGCAGAGATCAAGGAAATAACACTAGGTTGGATTGCCTCCGATGTCATGTACAATTTCTTGTTCAAAGTAATAATAACACTCTGAGGTCTAGACTCATATACAATATGGCGTTTCCATAAATATGGTTGGCCCAAAATAACATTACAAAATTCGAGAGGGGAAACGTCACACAATACCTCGTCTTTGAAGGGCTTGATGTCGTATGACATGCGACATTGTTGGCTGATGTGAATGTCGCTTCCTTGGCGGAGCCATTCGATGGTGTAGGGATGCGGGTGTGGAATTTTTGGTAGGGTGAGTCACTTGACAACCTCTGCTGAGATGAGGTTCTTCTGGCTACCACTATCAACGATGAAGTGTAGCGAGGTACCCTTCACCCACATCTGTGAATGAAAAATGCACTCGCCTTCATATGGCTTGTCTGGTTCAGGGCTTGAGCTTGGTGGTAGAAATGGTAGCACTGGGTTCTGCATCAATGATTCATCCCCCTTTCTAGTTTTGTCTCAAAGTCATAACTCGCATCTGATTAAGAGACTTTCACCTCAGCCACTAGTGACTACTTTGAGCGACAATCAACAGTGTTATGATAGGGGCTCTTAACCACTTCCTGGTATCTTTCTTTATCTTTCTGGTGTCCTTATTTGCTTGTGGCCTGGACTGGTTGTCCTGAGGCAGTCCTTATTTTCTCTATCCTTTGTTCTACGGGTTGGGGCCTCCCTTTTCTGAATTTTTCTATGAGGGGTTCCCAAGCCCAAATTGCTGCGTATTTTGTTTGAGCTTCTGCTCAATTTTAATGAGATATCGATAGGCCACGCCCAAGGATGAGATGTCTAGAAACTCCATTTAGGCCCGGATGTATCTCTGCAGACCGCTGTGATACTTGAGCACCAGATGTCGCTCAAAATATTTGATACCCAACTTGGTGCACAATGTATGGAAGATATTTGTGAACTCAGGCACTGCTTGGTCTCTTTCCTGTCGTAGTGTGGTCCATTTTGTATACAGGTCGTCATAACTTCCAACATGGTAGTATTATTCCTTAATAACATCCTTGAAGGACTCCCAGGTGACCACGACTGTAAATAATGAGGTTTCCTTTGATTCCTTCTGCTCACAAAAAGTTTCCCACCAACCTTTGACATGGGGAATGACTTTGAGGACCACAAAAGTAATCTTTTCTCTATTCGAGAAGTTATGGATAGAGAAATACCCTTCTAGCAGATTCAACCATTTGGCTACAACATTTGTGTCTATATGACCTTCAAATATAGGAATATCAAATTTGATTTGTACCTTGAAAGGGGCAACACCTCCATTTGAGGAAGATGCGTCACCTATTGGTAGCCGTCGAAGGATTTGCGCAAAACTATCCATCATCTCGTTCCTCTGTTTCATGAGGGATTCCTTGAGAAACATTTTGAAGGGATCTCCTATCCCATCGTATTTCGTTTCTCTCGCCATGAGAGGTTGCTTGGTCGTGTGAGAGATTTTTTCCTCAAGAGAAACAAGCTCGAGACCCAATTCTTTGTACCCTGACCTTGTTGGGGACATGCATTAAGAACGACAAGGAGCAGACCGATCTGATACCACTGATCCAGATTTTATGAGAAGAAAAAAATGAATACAGATTATTATCAAAAGATGCTTAACAAAAAATAACATATATACAATAAAATTGGTTTCTATTCAATTATAAGGAAATAAGATGAAACTGTAAAATGCAACGGAAAGCTTGCTAGAATGGTGGCGACTTATCTTTGAGAAGAGATGTGATTGTTGCGCTCATTCACAAGAAGATGATTACAATGAGGCTCTCAAGGAATTTTTACAATAAACAGGAATGTCAAAAACCCTAGACATCCAATACCCTAACCCTAGGAGATGAAGCGCCAAAAGTCATGTGGGCCCCGTTTGGGTAAGTTAGTACATCAACTTCCTGGGGTCGTAACTTTTGCATACAATCTCCATTTTAGGTGCACGATAGCTCGTTGGAAAGGTTTATCCGAGGACTACACATGTTGTCTATGGCGATCCCTACACGTTTGAATTGAAGTGAGCCCTAAAATCGTTGTTTAGGGCCTCAAAACGGCTCGAGAAGTCAGGGACCATAAAACTAGGAAAAAACTGCTGAACTAGAAAACTGCCAAAATGAGCTAGTTGGAATATGTGGGAGGCCACCGACATACATCTGGATCAAATGAATTGGTAAAAATTCACCTTTTCACCTATTTAATCACTCTTTACCCACTTTTGCAAAGTCTAAGATTCCTATTTTGACATTTATTGTTAATATTTGTCAAGACTAATGCTTAAAAAGTGTCATTGCTAGGTTTTTTTGGTTGATTTCTTGCAGTTGTGACAAAAGTATCATGCCTTTATGAGTGTTTTTCATCCAATATTGGTCCATGTTGACATGTAAGGATCTCAAAATTTCCATGTAGGATAGGCTTTCCAACTTGCATTATACATTAATAGTCTCCTAGTCCTTTTTTTCCTTAAGTTCAACCCCACCAAGTTGCGGCATGAAGCCTTCTTTCCATTTAAAAAGTGTTGTAAATTGCATGGTAGAGCCTACCATTCATGGGTGCCCTAGTTAAAACCTTTATTGTAGTTTGGTGCCCATGTTGATTATTTTCCTAGGCTCATAATCCCTCTTAGTCCCTCCATGACCTTGCATCGAAGCCACATGACTTCTTCTTAGTCTTCTTCTGGCCAATACCCACAGAGCTCCCACATTGTTTTTAAGTTTTGAGTTGTATTGAATGCATCACATGTTGTTGCTCATGTTTTTGAGCCTAAAGCTTGTTTTAGTTTTCATTTTTCTACTCACTACTTGAATTCTCTTAAGCCAGTTTCCTTTGTAACCCGAAACTTTGTATCCCTGAAGGAAACATTCCCAAGAGTGTTCATATCATGCACAACCCGCTTTCACATTGCATAGGTATATTCCTTGTGATTGGAACTAATTTTCTTGCCTATGACACTCGTTTCCTCCACTGTAACATATAATTTTTTGTGTTCTTTTTCAGGCTTTAATAATATGAAAAAGACAAAAATAAATCAAACATTATAAAAAGAGAGAGGGGGAAAAGAATTAATATCTATGTTTTTTTTGGAAATTGTCTTGAGTCATGTCTCCCTTGAACAAAGAAACATGTTTTGAGTATGTCACTCATCAAGTTGGGTTTAGTATGGCCTTAAGAATCCAAACCTTGATTTTTGAGTTTTATTACTCCTTCGAATCGTTAATCTTCTAGTCATTATGGAGAGTTATTTGATGCCTTCTGCGTCACAAACTTATATCATTGTTCCACTTTTGTCAAATGTTTCCCCAAGTCACCATTGTGTCGTGCTTGTGTTCAAGGGATGCTTTATCCTTTGTCAACCATTTATCGATTGTCTCTTGACCATCCATTTCGACCTTCCTAGTTTCCAAAATTTGTTTCAATATCATCAATATCTTTGTTATATACTCGTGCAAGTATGGAAGGTCTCCATTGAATTCTTGCTAGCGGGTCATCTCTTATTGAATATGACACATTGTTATGAGAGTTTGACCTAGAGTAGCACCTTGGGCCTATTTTCATCATTGATAGGTTACCTTGCACTCAACATATGACATTCATCAATGGTCATTGACTGAGTGATTTCTTTGTGTTCAATGTGAAGACCTTTATTCACACAATGGGATTTTTGCAGTACCTTGGGTTCCATTTTCATCATTGGTGCAAGAATTCCTCACCTTTGTTAGCAGTTTTCATTATTGATTGTTGCCCAAAGGGTCCCTGCCATGTGCCATTCCTTCTAGTGCATGCCAAATACATACTCGGTGACATGTCCTTACATTTTTTGTCTGAGTCCTTCCAAACGATTATCCTTCTTTTCATTTGTGTTGGATGATGGGGGGGGATTTAATGCCCTCCTTCCAACAGATATCTTTCCATCGATTTTGACACATTTTCTCTGGGAATGGGATTTGGAGAATTATTAATACCTTGGGGCTTGCATTCATCAACTACAGATTCCTTCGCTATTGATAGTGGGAATACATTAATGTTCTCTGATCGATCGATTCTACAAATGTTCAAACTCAATACATATATTCACACTTGCTATAATTTACTAGGTACCTTGATTCAAATTATCATTATTGATGGGTTATCTCACATTTGTTAATGATATACATCAATGAATAGTAATAAAACATTGTCTCTCATGTTCAACATTGGATCATTTATTCACATGGTGTAGAATGATACCTTTGATGGGTTTAGATTTGAAGGCCTTGGGCCATAAGTAGAATCCTCTCATTTTGTTTCTCAAGTTGTGCAAGATTGCACACTCACATATATGACATTGGTACCTTCAGAAGGATCAATTGTCCATTTCATTTCTCTAGTTACCCTTCTAATGTATATTGAGACATAGCTCCACTATGTATCTATTTGTGGCTATGATCTATTTGACATAGATCGATTGTGTATCTCTTTCATGGCCATTCTTGCTACTTTTATATGTACATGGATCCACTTTGTATTTTGTTGTGGCCATGATCATGACTTCTTTATATTATTCATGGATCTGCAGTGTATTTGATTTGGCAGCCATGCTTATTCACACATGAGCATTGGTATGCTTGCATCGAGAAGAGAGTCATATCATACCTTATCTTTTGTTGCAGGTGCTTCCCTGATACAATGTTTGGATAACTCCACCTGGCCCCACTCGGTATCTTCCTCCACCACATTATAATGTAATTCAACAATCAATTTCCATTCTAACCTCACACATTAGGGGAAATCTGTTATAACATCTTTAGGCACCTTGATTTAGCTAAGATGCATTCTACTAGCCCTAATATATCCTCTACCTGAATTTGGCTGACTGTTTCCATCCATAACTTTGCAAAATGAGCCTCATTTGCATGTACTCGCTAGTTTCCTTCACAAAGAGGGTGAGTACTCACTAGTTTCCTTCACAAAGATGGTGAGTATTCACCAGTTTACTTAAGGAAAGACGCGAGTGCATTCTCAAGTGCATAGTTTATAGGAAAATTAGTTTCATAAATTTCTAATTCTCATGCGAAATGGTCTTAACCATCTTGAAATGGT
Source organism: Picea glauca (assembly GCA_000966675.3). Classification (NCBI taxonomy): domain Eukaryota; kingdom Viridiplantae; phylum Streptophyta; class Pinopsida; order Pinales; family Pinaceae; genus Picea; species Picea glauca. The sequence continues at coordinate 57,773 of JZKD02S0512528.1, read as the reverse complement.
ATAAATAAGACCTCAAAGGAGGAAACTTTACACACTACTCATGTGATATCAAAGTTATCATTTGATCCCAAGCAATTAGAACTATTTCCCCAAGGTTTTTATCACCATAATCTCCTTGATTTATTCCATTCTCAACATCTTCCATTTCCCACTTTCCAAGAAAGATATCTCATGTATCCTTGTCTTTTTCTTCTTTGAGCAGGGAAGAAAACTAGAGATCGAGCAATCTTGGGTCGCCTAGGGTAGGAGGAATCCAGATAGTGGTTACAGGTGGTGATGGCAGTAGAAGACATGTGTACTTTATTTGTATTGTTGTTTCCATTTATAAAATAGAGATCTCTCTTCTCCCCCCCAGGAGATAATGTCTCCTTTCATGCATATGTTTAATTTCAAGTTTCTAGTTTTGATTCTAATTCTCCTAAATTGAGTTAGTTAGTTAGTTACTTAGTTATTGCATAATTCAATTTAACTACCATATATGTTTGATGAAGGTCTTTTTCTTTGTGTGTAGGTTGAGAAGCCCATGGAGGACAAAGAATATTAGAGCAAGGATAGCCCAATAATATTCTATCCAATTGTTTGATCATCAAATAAGTCCTCTAACTACCTAAGTAGTTATTTCCAAATATATTGTAGGATACACTAGGATAAATATAAAGTGTTATCTCCGATTTTTGAAATATTATGATTTCACCCTCGTTGTAGGTTAGAGATATCTCTCCTGCAACAATGTCATAAAGCACATCCTTCACGCCTTAAAGGAATCTATGTATACTATACTCTTAGTTTTATTTTTATTTTTTTCACGCAAAAAAAAACAGTTTCACTGTTATTCTATTAGGAATCAAGAGACACTTTCTATTACATATGGATCTGTAAACTGTAGAACTCTTAACAGCTCAATAAGTTGAAACTTTATCTATCCATATTTCTGTATATCTATCATAATACTTCCCTCAAAAAATAATAAGATCCAACTAAATAGTACTTGTTAGAGAAAGGATGACAGATACATGCCGTATACAAAAATAATAACATTTGGTTCTTAATGTTTAATTGTGTGCTTCTGACTTTAGAATAGTTAGAAATGATCTGCATTGACCACAGATCCTTCTATAGATTCTTCACAATATAGCCATATGATAGAACAACTCAGAGCATGTTTGGAGAGTGTATCTGCTTCAGTGTTGAATTTTCTGTGCACATGCATAAATTACACCCCATTGAAAGTATCTTTTAAACTCGTGATATTTGATTTCCATGAATTTAGATATAATAGATTCAACTTTGCTTTTCCTGCAATCCAATCAATAGCTACTTTCGAATCTCCAACAACCATCAACTTGCCCATAACCTCAACTTTCATATTAATGCCTTCACCACCTGCAAAATAGATTCTGAAGGAATGAACTGCACTTAGTTTAAGATAAATACCAATACCACAGAAACCACCAGCTGTTGCACCATCGAAAAAATCTATAGGAGTGTTATTAAAAAAGACTGGATTAAGAATGTAATCCAGTTTATCATCTTCACTTCTCCTTGTATGTTCTTTAATTGATAGAAGTATATTTGTGACAGTTCTAAAGTCATGTTTGGGCCAATTTTCAAATAAAATTTTATTTCTGTACTTCCAAATACCCCATAAAACCATGAAAGGTATATGCCTCAATTTTGGATAAGAATTAAACCATTGGAACATATTTTCATCTAAAGTAAGATAGTCCCATGCTTCCGAAATCTTCATGTAACTAAGTATGTCTTGCCAAATGATTTGTGAAATCTCACAGTGCACGAAAATATGTGAAGTCGTCTTTTCATCCCGTGACATAGAATGCAAACTGAAGGTCCTATCCATCCATGTCTCCTATAATTTGCTCCAGTAAGAATACAGTCCATCAAACAGAGCCACATGGAACATATGATTTTTCCTGGAATATTAATTGACCATATAGCCTTATACCACCATCTGTTTCCAACCGAGAGAAATTTATAAGTTATGGATTGATATGTTAAACTAGCAGTTACATAACCCAAAGCTTTGTTCCAAGACCAAACAATCTTATCACTTGAATTATTCATTGAAATTCCACTACTTCGAAGCATAGTGTGATAGTTGTTCCATTCTATGGCCATCTCTCCCGAAATACCAAGGTGATCCACCTCGAACCAACTTTGTTGTGTGCCAGGTGCATTGGGGAGAGCCGCCTGTGCTAAAGAGAAAATGTGTAAATTATTAAGATGTTGGATCAGTGAATCTGAGAGTCTAAAAGATGCATTGCATCCAATGAATGGGCCTAACCCAATCATTATCTGCTCGCCACACCCTATCGACCAAGCAAACCACCATTTGATAATTGGCAATGAACCATGAAATTTTTCCAGATGATTGATGCCACTGGGAACTTATATTCTTCTTTGCGCAACCAAGAAGTCAAATCAATGCCTTTGAGGTATTTCTTCTTTAAAATCAAATTCCACAAACCCTTACCAAAAAGAGCCCTCCAACATGAATTGGTAGATAGTGATTGTGCGAACCAATATAGGTTTCGAATACCCCATCCCCCATTGTCCTTGGGTCTAGCTATCTTTTGCCAATTTGCTAAGTGGAATCCTGAAGATTTTCTAGCTCCCTTCCATATGAAGTTAACAATGAGTTGTTGGATCCTGTGTAATATAGAGGAAGGAATCTTGACAAGGCTTAGCCAGTAGACAAGAAGACTTTGTAAGACATTTTGTTAAAATTAATCTGCCTCCCAAAGAGAGGAGGAGCCAACGGAAGCTCCAGTTCCCTATTCTCTTCTCCACCTTTTGAATCAACCACTTCCAATCTGCCACCCTGTAATTATTTGGTTTTATATAAAAACCTAGATATTTCATTCCTTCATCAATACTTACAAACTGTATATTAAATGCTGCATGCATCCTTTGCTCCAGAGTTGAATCTATGTTTTGTGCAAGGAAACACGATTTATGGCAGTTTACATCCATACCAGAAGCAAGACAGAAATTTGTTAATATAGATTGGAAATCCATCCAATCCTCAAACTTTCCAATGCCTAAAATGAGCACATCGTTAATGAAAAATAAGTGAGTTATGATAGTCTTAGTGGCAACTTTGATGCCATGAAATTTCCCTTCTTCAATTGTCAGCTGAAACATTCCACTATTAAAAGGAAAAGTGAGTTATGATAGTCTTAGTGGCAACTTTGATGCCATGAAATTTCCCTTCTTCAATTGTCTGCTGAAACATTCCACTATTAAAAGGAAAAGTAATGGAGAAATAGGACATCCCTGCCACAACCCTCTATAGCTTTTAAAGAAATCCGTAGGGGAACCATTTACCAGAACTGCCATATTTACACTGGAAACACAAGCCATAATCCATTGGGTGATAGTACTAGAATTCACTAAGACTTTCATCCTAGAATTTTGTGCCCATGGCTAGCGTATTGGAATGATGTTGATGCAAGAAAGGCACCCATTAATTTTCATTTGTCATAAACCCATGATTTATAATTACACAATCGTCATTATTTTTCCAGCTGCCTGCATGGAATTAAACGTTGACAGGGAAATATATTATAATGTTGTGTCGTCAAAGAGTCTCTATATGGGAAAAAGAGAGTTAACACAGACAAAATATAAATATGGAAGCAGAGTATTGTATAGGCTGATTAGCCTTTGCAGAGAATAAGAAACTTATGAGTTCAACCAAAAATTCATCACAATTTCTAGGTCAAGATAAAACAAATCTAATTGTTTTGTTCTAATATGGGTCAAAGAGTAGTTTGGCATATGTCTCCACATAGTCATTCTCAACTCCTGGTTCATTGACAATAAATAAATTATCACTACTCATCAGGCATAATTAAAATTACATGATAAATTTACTAGTAGGAAACCTTACTGTCCATGAACAACAAAAGTAAAGCAAGATATTAATATAGAGTTAAAAAGGACATGAGAGGCATCCATGTCCAGTTTTTTATCCAACCAGATAGCATTCTTAATGTGAAATATCCGAATTGTGATTTCTGGATGATTCTCAATTCTTCACTTACACATTTCTTACCACCATCAATTTGTGAATGCCAGGAAGCTAATCAAGTCTATTTTACACATCTATCCAAATCTTAAACTTAACTAAAATAACCTTTATAAATTCTTCTTCAAGTTGATTATGTTTTGTCGAATAGGGTTAGACACCATAAGTTATAGAATGGGGTTTGTGCTTGATTGGAAATGTTGAAGTTAAGTTTGCCTAGTTAATAGACACAGCACAATTTCAATTGGTAGGAATTATTATTCTTCAAAGTATGGTGCCATACAAAAATACAGTAATAGCTTCCTTAGAGAATACAAGAATTGAACCAGGTGAACTGCCTTGTTCTAATCAGATCAATCATACAGAGACATTTTCAGTAGTCCACATTTAGCAGGTACATAGTCATATCGGTGCTGGCTGGATCTCTGTTGCCACCAAATTATTCCTTGTACCTTAGTCCTGTAGTGAGATATTTGATAATGGGTTTTGCAGTGAATCTAAAAGTGGAGACATTTGTTAATGAAACTAAATAAAAACTTCTGCAGTAATTTCTCAAAATGCATGCACAACATATTGGGAGAAATAATTAGCTAGTAATGTACATGTTGTAGGATCTATTGGATACAGTGGGTTGATATTCCAAATTTCAACATGTTTCCTAACCAATGTTGCAATGACGAAATTTGCTTTCATGCCCTCTTTTCTGGCTAGGGAGACAAGTGATGGAGTAAATTCTGATCCAAATATTCAGTTGTTCCTTTTATCTTGGATATCCATTCCCTTATGAGCTCTCAAATTACATCTTTCTTTTTGGTTAGATCCTGGCAATCTTAACTATTGTTACCCCACAGTTGACACTGCTCTGCAAGTCCTTCTGTTGCAATCATGGATGACTTACCCTTTGGATCCAAAAATTTATATATAACACATATCATGAATGTACAAATGATATCTCAGAAGTAAAGGTTGGTCATGAAACCATAATTCCAGTCATTGATTAAGAAGCAGCTGGGATAATATTTTCAGGATGGATCTTTATTTACCAATGAGGATTGCTTCATTAAAGAGTAAGATTATTGTGCTACTGATATTTCTATGAGCGACATTATAAGAGGATAGACAATGATGATAAAAAAAATTGTAAGTGGTCAATGTGGATCTCCCCAAAAAACAATGTGAACGTGAGTGCCTAACAAACACAGAGTTAGGTTTGAACCTGGAACTTCCCCATTTCAAAATCAAATAATACCAAACTGTTGGAAGGAAAACAACCTTGCAAATAGATGAGGCTCAAGGTAGAATGGCAAAGTCTCTTGGGCAACTGACAGGAAAATGAAATGTGACAATCAATTGATCACAAACCCAATTTCCTATTAATGGCCCTTTGTCAATACTTAATATCTCTCTCTAACTATACTGTATATTAGAGTGGGTGGGTTCACCATATTCATAGCACCTTTGACTGCTAACATATGTGCTCAACCAGATAGATTTAAATAAGTGCCAATATTTGAATTAAAAACCCAACAAAAATCAATTCAAAACTTTTGAAGAGAGATTAATTGGTTGAAAATCTAAAAAAAAAATCATGAAGACTTTCATTCAGAAACAAATTTCCCATACTTTAATAGAGCTGAGTTTGTATCAAGTATCCTCAATAGACAGAGCTCTGAGGGTTTGGAATGGAAATGACTACTCTGAAACTAGCATTAAGTGAATTAAAGCCTCCAAGGAAATTCAGGTGAAAGGCGACGAAACATAAACATTTATTTCAACTATCAAGGAAACTTTATTTGCAATGAAGCTCATCGAAGATTATGTTAACGTCCACTTGCCATTCTTCAGAATGTTTGTGTATGGGATTCTTAATAATGCAAGATCAAGAACTAATGTTAAAAGATGGACCAGCCTTTATGATTTCAGTGAGATGTCTTCCTATGAATGATGGTTCTATTTCTCAATCGTTATCTCTTCGGCCAACAAATTGCATAAAGAAGCTATTTATAGGGATCTGGTTTACATAGTTGTTTGACCTAGAGGGAATTGGAGCAACAATCACAGCTAGAAGAATCACAACAGTGCCAATACTTTGACTGTAATTTAAATCAGACAAGTGAGCGGAATTAAAATTAACAACAACAACTTCACATCCAATTAGAATTTTCACAATGATATAGTTACATAATCCAAATGTATATGCAATGATAAACTTATCTATTCAAAATTTGCAGATCAAACAACCAGCTAAGCACGCGATTTACACCTAACCGTAGGTAATCTGATCCGGATTATTTTTGGAACGAAATGAAGGTGGAGATAAGGAAATACACAGATATATTGCAAGAAACACAGAGATACAATAATACACAATTTCTATTAATGAGAGAAATGTACAGAAACTGTATAAATACAGAGTGAATGAACTCACTAGAATGGTGACAACTTATCTATGAGAAGAGATGTGACAACTACGCTCATTCACACGAAGATGATGTTTACAATGAGGCTCCAAAGGCCTTTTTAACATAAATAAAATCCAAAACCCTAACCCCGAAAGATAAAATGCCAAAAGGTTTGCGGGTCTCGATGGGGGTAGTTGATATGTCAACTTCTTGAGGGAGTAATGTATGCATATGATTTTTGTTTGGGGTGCATAATAGTTCATTGGAAAGGTTTAGTCGAGAAGAACACATTTTGACCGGGCCCAGGCTATATCCTTCAACCCCCAAATGCAAACAAAATGTCGTTTAGGGCCTCAAAATGGCCCCGAAAGTTTGGGACCCGAAAAATTGCCAAGGTGGAAAACTGTATTTCAAACCAGTGGAATAGGTGGGTGGCCACTGATATCCACCTGGATCATTCCTCCCCCCTTAGGAGGCAATGGTTTCCATTGCGTCAAGTTCCCGGGTAAGCTTTCGCTGAATCTGAACCTTGGTGAGTTGCTTTCCTTGCTAAAAAAAATGTCCTGCTTAACTTGTTAAAGGTTGTCATGAACCTGTTGTTGGAGGGGTTGGATCCATTCAACCAATCTAGTTGTATGATCTGCCTGAGTGTGGGAGGAATATGTCAATGAAGATGCAACATGAAGAGTATGAAGGGCTCTGTTATAATTTTGCTTGACTGGGCAATGTGGAGGCACATCCGTAGGTGTAGTAAGAATATCTTTGTGCTATTCTATAATCTTGTCGAACTGCTTTTGTTGGATAGAAAGGTCTTGGGTCGAGGATGTAGTGTCCTTCTGTTTTCATTCTGACCGGATTGCGAAGAAGCTAAACTTTGTTGTATGAGAGACTACTTCGCAACACTGTTTTGGCGAGACAATGGTCAGAACTACCTCTGGTACCCTGTAGAGTTGACCCCCCCAGAGAAACAATGACACTACGAGGTCGAGACTCATAAATAGTGTGTCACTTCCACATATACGGTTGGCCTAATAGAATATTGCAGGCTTCCAGTGGGGAAACATCACACAATACCTCATCTTTGAAGGGCTTGATGCTATAGGACATGCGACATTGTTGGCTAATGTGGAGATCTCAACCCTGGTGAAGCCACCTGATGTTGTATGGCTGTGGATGTGGTGCTGTCGACAATACCAAATGCTTGATGACCTCTGTTGAGATGAGGTTCTTTTGGCTTCCACTATCAACAATGAAATGCAATGGGGTTCCCTTCACCCACATCCGTGAATGGAAGAGGCACTCCCCCTCCTCAGGATCCTCTAGTTCTTTTGGTTGGATTGTTGTGGTCGTGATGGTAGTAGTGGGTTTTTCATCCATGATCTATCACTTTTTATTCTTTTCTGAATCAACATTTGAGTCAGGGCTCGACTCTTTTTCTTTGAGCTCGACCACCAATGATTGTTTTGAGAAACATTCATTGGTGTTGTGCCAAGGGATTTCGTGGAAATCACACCATTTTCTAACGTCCTTCTTCGTCTTTTTGTTACCTTTCTTTTCCTTTGGTTTGTACTGATTTTCTTGAGTTTGGTTGTTCTCTGAGTTAGGGTTTCCTTTACCATACTTTGGTTGTTGCACATTTGCAAACCCGAACTCCTGCTTGTTTCGTTGCTTAAATTTCTGCTCGATTTTGACAACATATTGATAAGCGACTCCTAGTGATGAAATGTTCAGAAACTCTATTTCAGTTTGGATGTACCTGTGCAGAGCCCCGTGGTATTTTAGAAACAGATGCCGCTCAGATTCTTTAATACCTATCTTAGTGCGAAAGGTATTTGTGAACTTCGGTATTGTTTGGCCCCTCTCTTGACGCAATATGGTCCATCTCATGTACTGGTCATCATAGTTTCCAACAAGATAATATTGTTCCTTGATGGCATCCATAAAAAAATCCCAAGTGGGTTCAGCCTCAAACATTCAAGAATCCTCTGTCGATTTTTTCTCATAGTAAGTTTCCCACCAATATTTGACATGGGGGGCATCCTTAAGGAGCGCAAAGGTGATCTTTTCTCTATCAGAACAATTATGGACAGAGAAATAACCTTCTATCATATTTAACCACTTTTCCAAAGCATTTGCATCTATCTGAGCTTCAAACACGAGAATATCAAAATTAACTTGTACCTTGAAAGGGGAGACACTTCCAAAGTGGTTGCTTCATGAAGACGTGTATAATGTTGTTGGCATTCGTTGAAGGATATGGGAAAAATTATCCATCATTTCGTCCTTATGTTGCATGAGGGCTTCCTCGAACAATAACTGAATAGAATCTCCTGCTCCCTCGTCTCTCTTTTCTTTTTCCATGGGAGGCCGGTTGGGCCGGCGTGAGCAGTTGTCCTCAATATAAACTAGATCGAGACCCAACTCTCTATACCCTGACCTCATCGGGGACATGCACTAAGAAACAACATGGAGCAACCTGCTCTGATACCACTGATCCAGATTATTTTTGGAATGAAATGAAGGTGGATATATAATAAGGAAATACACGAATATATTGCAAGAAACACAGAGATACAATAATACACAATTTCTATTAATGAGATAAATGTACAGAAACTATGTAAATACAGAGTGAATGAACTCACTAGAATGGTGGCAACTTATCTGATCTAAGAAGAGATGTGACGTCTACGCTCATTCGCAAGAATAAAATGTTTAAAATGAGGCTCCAAATTCCTTTTTAACATAAACAGAATCCAAAACCCTAACCCCGGAAGATGAAACACCAAAAGGTTTGCAAGCCCTCATGGGGGTAGTTGATATGTCAACTTTCAGAGGGCGTAACATTTGCATTCAATCTATGTTTGGGGCCTACGATAGCTCATTGGAAAGGTCTAGCCGAGAAGAACACATTCTGACTGATCGCATGCCAGAGCCTTTAACTATCACTTGGGCACCCAAACGTAAAAAAAAATGTCGTTTAGGGCCTCAAAACAACCTTGGAAGTTTAGGACCCGAAAAACTATAGAAAAAATGATAAGGTGGAAAAATGTATTTCAAGCTAGTGGAATAGGTGGGTGGCCACCCATATCCACCTGGATCATAATCTCTGTAGACACCATCCCCTAATCGGGCCATGATACTACTAGGGAAAAGTAGGACAATAAAACTCTAAATTTCAAACTAAACAGGTCCAACCAAGTGATTTTTACTGTTGAGGTTCTTGAGGATAGAGAAGCTCTTAGGAACCCACATTACCTACCCCACACAACACAATGATTACCTCATTCTCTATTGCATGGTAACTCAGAAAATCTTCCCTTCTATGCTATTTAATGCGTGCATAGAAAGTTCTAGGATGATATCTCAAGCTTATGCAAAATCACCTTGGTTTCTTGGCATATTTTCTAAGTCTAAAAGCTTCCTTTCATGGCTGGTTTTTTCTCTCATGGACTTGGTTTACTTTTTATACCCTCTCACCTCCAAAACTCTCTTCTTTTCCTTTTTTCCAACCACCTCTTCCTTTCCATTTGAATTTTCGATGCATGCATGATAGCAAGATAATTCCAATTCAACTTCTTTCCTAAGTCCAAAAATGTAGGGGAGACAACTTGATAGTTTTTAGGAAATGGTGTCTTAGATTGAGGAATTTGTTTCCTCCACTCCTCTTAACCTCTTTTAACTTTGCAACTCATATTTTGAAATGGGTGAAGGTTAAAGGTATCACAAGGTAGATGTTTTTAGGCATAAATCCCCCTTACACCCCTTCACCTTTCCCCTCTTGTGGTATCATAGTCCCTATAGGTGGTCAATCTTAGTTGGTCTTGATCTTCTTATTTATCAACTGCAAAATAAAAAATCTTACAATATTCACAGCACCATGGTATATCTACCCCATGGTGTTAATGTAGTAGAAAACAAATTATCCATGCAAAGTATTTAAAATTTTAATTACAAATATTTCAAGGAGTAAAAATTGGGATATTACATCACTAGTAAACAATTGCATGATAGAATTTTAGGAAAGTCTATATATGAAATATAAATGATGGCCATATTTCATGCAATCAATACACAATTCTCTTACCTAGTTGGGCATCATTTTCAAATCAATATAGACCATTGTAGTTTTAAGTACTTCTGGGAACAACATTTTTCTTCACCAAAGCAACAAAAGTCAATCACCAAGATGTTAGGATATGATTATGAGATCATTTGCAATAAGAATAAGGAGAATGTGGTGGTCGATGCCTTGTCTCGGATGTATGAGGAAGAAGGGACCATATTAGCTTTATCCTTATCAATGCTAGATTAAGTAGTAGAGGTATGCTATGAATGGCTAGCTAACGCCAAGATTGTTCAACTTCTCCAACACCTACATGAAGATCCAAACCCTCTTATAGGTTATACTTGGAAAAATGACACATTACAATACAAAGGGCATATCTTTTTGGTGCATAATTCTTCTTGAAAATCAAGTGTGTTAAAGGAATTTCACTCATCTCCCTAGCAAGTCACTCTAGCTTTCATAAAATATATGAATAACTTAAGCATTCTTTCTTTTGGATGACATGAAGAATGACATATATACCTTTGCGACTAATGTGGCACATGTCAAAGGAACAAGGGTGAAATTATGAAGCCTTTTACGACATCTCAACCCCTATCGATCTTGCAACAATGTGGGCTAACATTTCATAGATTTTATTATTGAACTACCTAAAACAAGAAACAAATATATCATCATGGTGATTATTAACCACCATTTCAATTATGCCCACTTTTAAACTTTACAACACTCATTTAAACCATCCATAATTGCACAAATCTTTATTAAATAATTTATTACTTTAATACATTACAAAGATACCAACCATAAATTTAAAAATACCCACAATACATATCATTATATATCATTGATGTCTCTAATATAACCACTAACATATTTGTTTTTATGAGTGTAATGTTGTGACAAAAATATTGATATCTATAAAACAAAAACAGATCTCAAACATATATACAAGTTTTGAATGATATTTGAGTGTGATTTCATAGTTTACATGAACCTAATTTGGGTTCCTCCTCATGTGAAATCACATGGGTATATTAAATGTATATCCCTCTTCTTTATGTGAAAGAGTATGGATATATTAAATATATATTTTTCTTTATACACATATTTTCATTGTTAATTTTTTTTTTATGTAAAAACATAAAAATATACTAAAATATATATACATTTTTACATACATACATAATGTGGGTAAATATTCACATATTAAAAAATATGATTTTTTAA
>JZKD02S0512528.1:27794-38960 GCA_000966675.3 Picea glauca | reverse complement strand
TTAGAACTTCAAAAGGAAATTGAAGAGGGTTTATACATGTATAGGAGTGATTATTTTTATACACACTATAACTATCTTTCGGATAACACTAAGAAGTTTCTTAGGAGGAGTCAAAGGTATATCTTGAAGTTAAAGGGAATACTCAAAGAACAAGAAGAGAGTTCTAAATTAGAAGAAAAGGAAGAAGAGATCACAAGACTAAAGAATGAAAAAGAAGATATAAATGTAGATGACGAGATTAGAAAAAGTTTTGAAACCATTGTCCATCTCAAGACCCAAATTGAAGAAGTCAAAAGAATAGAGGAACTATTGAAGATTCAAATAAATGAAAAAGAAGAGTCATGTTGTAAGCTAGAAGCTGAAATTGTTGACCTTAGAAAGAAGGTAGAGAAGTCAAACAAATTATTGAATAGCTCAAGAATCTTGGATGAGATATTGGAAAGTCAAAGATCACCATGTAATAAATTAGGTCTTGGATATAAAGGAGAAGATACGCATGCTGAAGAAATCACCTCAAAGAAGCATGAGGTAAGTCCATCAAATAAGGAAGACAATGTTTCAAAACAACCATCTAAAAAATACAAAGAAGATTTCAAAAGAACAAAGTAATGAAGACATCAAGAAGCTACTTTTGGGACACCAAAGAAAATGTATGAAAGTTATTTTCATGGGCATTGTTATTCATGTAATGGATATGGTCACAAATCTTTTGAGTGTAGATCTTATGGAAGGAGATATAATGGAAGATTTTATAACACCATTAGGTGTTGGAGATGTGATCAAGTAGGACACATTGTTGTTCACTGTAACACCATCATATCCTACAACTGTAGTGGATTTGGCCACAAATCCCAGGAGTGATGAAACACAAGAAGAAAGTCCATGATGAGGACTTCTTGTAGGTGAATCCCCCTGCGGACAAGTGGACTCCCTCTTGGTCTCTAGACTCCTAAGGCCAAGACATAAAAGTGCTTAACATGGACACTGACTTCCTTTTAGATATAATCAAGCTAATAAATGAAAGAGAAGGAGAAAGATATGTACCTTATTAGCGACGTTTTTCCTTGCAAAGTTCCAGCTGAGCTTCGATCCTAAGCTCCCGGATAGATCCTGTAGGACACACAAAGATACAATGTACTTCCTACTCTACTGAGATTATCTCAATCATATATCCACCTACTGTAGACAAACTCATATGGAACAAGCATAAGTTTGAAAGAAACATACCAAACATTGATTATTAATGAGAACAAGTAAAAATACTTACAATCCTTTGAATGAAGGTGAAACAGCTTCTTCCAATTCTCCTTGTCCAACCCCTTTGCTCAAGTAATCTCCACTGGTTTCTTTGATGGCATCTCACTCATGAGATCATAAGTTTGATGTAATTCCCAATCTCCATTGTCAATACCTTCTTATGAGATCATAAGTTAGGTATAATTCTCAATCTTCCTTTCACCTTTCACCATGAGAAGACCTCCTTATATAACCTTGGAGAGGTCCAACCACTTGAGAGATATTTGGGATGAGTTGAGGATTCTTCTCCTTTAGTTGAGGATCTCCCCTAAGATCATGCCTTGACCATCTATTTGAATCCAACTACCTTAAGGAATTGAGGGATTCTTCCCTTATTTGCCTCAACAAACCCAGAATTTGCTAAAAAAAGGGCAGTGCTCCCCCAAAAGAGTGTCCAGTGTGCTCAAGCACTCCCCCAAAGAGGCCCAGAGAGTGCCATTACTCCTTGACAGTGGGTAGGGGAGCACTCCTCTCCAAAATTCATTTTTTTGTGGTTTTCTCAATGTCAAAAGGCTTGTACTTCCTGTCAAGTGATTTCTCTTCTTCCAAACTAACCTTTTAGGTGTCTTAAGTGTCTTTATGATGTCGTTAGAGGCACGACATATGCAAGATGGAAGTATGGTGTTTGTGACACTTTCAACACTTGTGGTCAAGATGCAACACTTGCGGACAAGATGCGACACTTACAACACTCATAATGACGACACTTGCGACACTATCGAAGTGAGTAATTTTGAGGTGTAACAGATTGCTCCCCAAAGTATGAAGTTAGAAGACAATGATGACTGAAGTACTTTGTAGACTTTTTCGAGCAAGGGTATGGACGCAGAGAAACCGGAAAAAACTGCACACAACCATCAAACAAATATTATGACATGTTTCAAACCTAAGGTAGGCATACCTATGCTTGAGTAATAAAGACTTTTTAGGTATGGCCGCCATAAAATACACTGCGGATCCATAATTATATTGACAAAATGGTATAGCCACTGCAAATACAATGTGGATCTATACTCCTATGACCTAAACTTATTGTAGCCACGAAGAATACACAGTGGATCTACGACATGACAAGACATAGCCACGACCAATACAAAGTGGATCTATGTAACAATATATGTGTCATAGTTCAAAAGAACTCCTTCACAACCTGGGAAAAGTATGCATAAGAGTGAAAAATCAACTCAGGGTCTTCTTACCGATCCCGATGTAGTACGAATCTAACCATGTGAATAGATGTCCTGATGTCGAACATGGCAGAAACCACTTGATTACCGATCAATGATGTAAATCGTTAACAAGCGCGAGGGAGATCACCATTGATGTCAATGATTCCCAAGGTACTCTAGTACATTCCAACAAATGTGAATAGATGAGCTGAAGTCGAACATTCGTGGAATCATCCGATCAGAGGTCAATGATTTAAACCCACTATCAGACGTGAGGAGGCCTGCCATTGAGGCATGCAGGTCCCAAGGTACTAACTGGTTTCTAAGTCTAGCTCCTGGATAATGTGTTGAAGTCGAAAGGAATAGACTCGTCGAAAGAGGGCCTTGATGTATCCCCCATCAACGACATGAAACAGTCACAGAGATGTAATTTGGTAGATCAAATGAACATGGACTGACACGGGTATTGAAACAAGATATTTGTGATGGTTGACTCTGGAGGCAGATACTTCCCTTGAACACTGAGGCACATCAGCAGAAACGTGACATGGACCAAAACTTGATGATGCAGTGGATGATGTGATTTTCGTCAGGTGACCCAAAGGAGTAAAAGAAACTCAGAGAATTGTCTCAGTGCAGAGGTTCAACGGATTAAAATGCTTGCAAAGACAAAGTTTTGTGTTCAAGGGAGACCATAAGAGTTATAGTGTTCTCAAAAACTGTTTGGCTTGCTTCTTTGAATTTCCCCCCCATCCAGATAGACGAGTACCTCTTTTTAATTTAACGAGCTTGAGGAGGGTAACACATGCTCGATATGACTCACCTTCGGTAAGTTCCTCTTCCTTTGTTTAGCGAACTGGAAGAAGTAAGGGTTTGGTCCCGTATGGGCCCTTCAATGTATGATTGTTTAACGATTCCAAAGAAGGTAAACTTGATGGTTTTTCATATTTAGAGAGTCTGAAAAGAACTTAAAGATGACTCCAATGTTGTCCTTTTTTGTAATGTTAGTCCTGCGAGGCCGAAAAAGAGATAAATTATCACTCGAAAGATGCCCTTTCAAACCTTTTAACGAGTGGTAAAGGAAGCAAGATCACTCGACAATATTTTCATGTTTAGAGAGTCTAAAAAGAGCTCAAAGACGACTCCAAGGGATTCCTTTCTCATTTAACCATGCAGGTCCAAAAAAAGAGATAAAAGTTTACCCGGTTACATTCTCATGTATTTATGAGCACGAGAAAGAACAAAGACTAAGCTCGGTATGCCCCCAGCTTGAAATCTAGTGGCTTACCTCCAGAATGATCATCAAAGGCTGGAGACATGCCCTCCAAGCTTCAATTCATTCACCGAATTTGAGGTTGTCACCAATTTCTGTACTAGATGGAGAAAAAGGATACAGGTGGATGAAATGAAGGTTCAAATACGAGAGATAACGAAAGACTCGACTCGACAGGAGAGGTGATTGTTTCATTTTTTAAAGAGCTTGATACAGGAAAATAACTATGCTCAGGGCTCCGGATTCAATTCCCATATTTTTGTTTCATTTTTTAACGAGCTTGCCACATAGAGGAAAACTATGCTCAAAGATTTTGTTTCGTGTTTTAACGAGCTTTCCACAGAGAAGAGAAAACTATGCTCGTGACCTCTGTTTCATTTTTTAATGAGCTTGCCACAGAGAAGAGAAATTGGGCTCATGACCTCTGTTTCATTTTTTAACAAGCCTGCCACAAAGAAGAGAAACTGTGCTCGTGGACTCTTCTTGATCACGGATTCCAAGAAAATAATGTTCTGGAAGAACACCATGTTAAGGGACAAAACTCGATCATGGCTTCCAAGAGATCTTCACTGGATGGAAGAAAATCACCTTGGAAGGAACACATGTCGAGGGCCACGATAGGGGTAAGGAGATCAGGCTCCAATAGCCCTACCGAAGAGATCACCATCTCAACTACCAGATCCAAATCATCGGGAGTCGAAGTCATGGGAGACATTGCCACATAATTGACATGTGGCGGGGACGATACTGTCATCATATAAGAACCATTCAGGGAGGTAACCCAGTCAGGACCGATGAAGGAAAGTTGATTAATAGTCACAATTCTTCCATCGTGAGGGAAATATATCACACGAAAAAGAGTGGACAAAATAGCTTTCATGTAATAGACATAATCCCCTGCAAGGAGTAAAGTGAAATACAAGGGGTCTCAGACTACCATGACATGAATAAAGATAGTTTTCCCTCCCAAAGTTACCAAAAACTGAGGAAGGGTCCCTAAAGGTTGACTAGTTCTTCTGTTAAAAGCTAACAGATTCTCTGTAATCGACACAAGCTGAGGACAACCCAAAGCGTGCCAAGCAACAGAGGAAAAAATACTAACGGATGCACCTTCATCTATCAGTGTTTGAGGAACATCCCAACCACACACCTGTACTGTAATCTGGAAAAGAATGTGAGAGGGAAGACGAGGTCCATTTAGCGCACCCCAATCAAAAAGGATGGCTTCATAGCTTGGAGGGGGGTTTCACAAGAGAATGAGGAATTCCCCCCGACACGGTATATTCTGTATCAACGAGAAAAACGTGGGAAGTATCAAGTTTACTCTCTAGAGGGAGAGTAGGATCGAATGATGATGGGATCAGATCAACCATGCTGGCACTCTTCAGAGGAAGAGTAGGATTGACCGATGATGTAACCGAAGCAATCACTTTGGCACTCTTCGGATGAAGGGTGGGACTGACCAAGGAAGGGACTAGATCAGTCACTTTGGTACTCGTGAAAGGAGGAGTGAGATTGACCGATGACAGAACCGGATCGACCAATTGGGTTTCATTCTCCAAGGGGAGAATGGGGTCAACGAGTGGAAACAGATCAACCGCTTTGGTGTCACTCTCTAACGGGAGAGTGGGGTCGACCAAGGATGAAAATGGATCGACTACTTGGGTTACACTCTTTTTGTGAAGAGTAGGGATGATCGATGATGGAATTGGATCAACTACTTGGGTTTGTGGTTCAATCAAGGATGAAACTAGATTGACCACTTAATCAACCAGAATGACCGAGGATGGAATCAGATTGACTAGTCCATCAACTAATGATGGGTTGGGGGAAATCTTATGATAACCTTTTGGAAGTTGAAGTTTTTCCAAAAGAGAAGAATCCTCATCCATGCAAGGACAAAGGTGATAATAATGATCACCTTTGCATAACATACAAGGGAATTTGACAGTTGTCCTCTTCTTACCAACATTAACATCACTAGTTGATGGGGTATCATTGGCATGACCGGCAGAGGCCGATGACTTGGAGGACCACATTTCTAAGACCTTGGCAATACCAGGGAAATCCCTCAGAAAGTGGTTTCCCTTACAAAGATTGCAAGGGAATTTGGGTTTCAGATTATTCATTTTAATCTTGTTGACCTCATCAACACTCCCAGTACTATTAACAGTAACTAGTTGCTTGGATCAAACATCTGATGTTGTTGGGGCCTTGGTCCTTTTCATGCTCTTCTTCTTCTTCTCTTTCCGTTTCATCTTCTTCTGATCAACCTGGCTACTTGCTTTAGATATTTCACTAGGCAAAGAAGAAGAAATGGAAGGATACTTAATGGGCGAAGAAGGTGAAAATACGACGTGAGGTTGATGTGTGGGTGGTGTACTGACATCTAAAGTATTAGGTGCAGTTGAAACATTGGGAGGATTCAAGATCACTGGAGTGGGGAACAACCAAACCGATAATCCGATGGTGAGTCCCGGAAGACTCAGTGTGGCAATGTACGGAGGACCAAAGTTTCCAAACGAAGGAAATGTATAAGTTTCCCCAGGAGAAGGGGTTCCTCCATTGGTACTCTCAGGATTTGATGCCATTAACACAGACTCAACCTAAGGTCCACTAAGTAACACATCCAACACATGCTATGAATCTGAGAAGCAAACAATCAAACAAAACCTTCCAACATTGAAACCACTAGTTGGTGATGAAATCTAACATCGCGAGATCAAAATAGGAAGGGGCAGGGATAGAGAGGGTGGATCAGTTATGTTGGTGACCTGCTTAATGGAATTACGCCTTGGTGCAAGATTCCACGCACTAATTGTGGATTTACCATCCAAGGAGCCCGAGTGAGTTTGAACAACATCTGTTCTAGGTGCAGTGAGACTTCCCTTCACCATCACCTTGTGTGAGACCCTAAAGATTATGGCTACTAAGGTCACCAAATCGCAGTCATCCCCTGGGTGGGTACAATCAACAGTCTAGTTGGAAAGTATGGGCAAGATAACAAGTCCGAAATCAACTCGAGAGGCTCCCACACATAATCGTGGCTATACCCTCAAGTGACCCCCAATATACGATCCAACCACTACAAACAGTTGAACCATGGAGGGATAATCTCCGTAACTCACTTGAATATTACCTCGTGCATAACCCCTGTGTGAGAGGGGGATCCCAGAAAGCCTATACGACAATTGTATTTGCTCTCCCTATCGCAAGATGCTAAGTTTGGTTGATAGATTTGGAAAGTTATCCTTTCAACCTATTCCAAAGCCCTACACCTTAAACTAATATAGGTTTGCTAACAAAGATGTAAACAATCTGATAAATTTTAGTTAAGCGTTGATTTTAGTGGCTGTTGTTTACTCATAGGTGTATGAGAGTGAATACTGATGATATTATGACTCAGTTCCCAAAACATGCATAAGAAATGATAAGCAATCTTTTGTTTCAATGAATGTCTAATTAAGGGAAGGAGAAGGATTTTCCTTTCACTGTCAAACACCAAGATGAAATGACCTCATGCAATAGTCCTCAATAGGGAATCCAATGCAATGCTAAATTGTTTGTATGTGACTGATAACCAATAGATGTAAATCTTCTTATGCTAATCAGACTTCAAGAGTTGTGAGATTTAAGCAATATAGAAGCAAACTTCACATAAACCAAAAGACACCCTTGTTGTGATCAAACAAGAAGAAGAAAGCCAAAAACTCAAAAGGAAGGAGAAATATCTTGGAAAAGATGGCTCAAATATCAGAAAGAAAAGTACAAAATACCTTTGAAACCCCTTACAAAGTTTTCCCTCATTTAGATAAACGAGAAGAAAACGACAAATTGACTCCAAATCGTGAAGGACAACTTGCAAAGTAAGGAAAAATTTCAAAAAGTCCAAACAAAAGAGGATGAATTCTTAGAAATAAGGTGTTTGAAATCCAATACCAAGATGGACTGAGAGTATGAGACCCTGAGCAAGTGCAAAAGAGGAAAAAACTGAACCTAGAAAATTGAAAAACTAGAGGGTTTTTCACTGAAAATGGGATAGCGCTCTGGTGTAAGGGGTACCGGAGCGCTCCAACACTCTGGGTAAGACCACCAGGGAGTGTTGGCACTCTGCTAATAAGGGCAGGGGAGCGCTCTGGTACAAAAGCTCAGAAAAGTTCCCAAAAACTCAAAACTTCAAGAAAATTCAGTCAATCAAGGTGATCATGATGATATAAAGAGGCAATCAAACCAATCTAAGAATACAAAAGACAATATGGAGAAGATAAAATTAGTGGGAAAAGGGACAAAACAAGATTTGGGAATGGAAACAAAAATTAGAGCTCCTCCCCAATGGAGTCGCCAATTTCTGTTGTAGGTGAATCCCCCTGTGGACAAGTGGATTCCCTCTTGGTCTCTAGACTCCTAAGGCCAAGACAGAAAAGTGATTAACATGGAAAATTAATTCCTTTTAGATCTAATCAATCTAATAAATGAAAGAGAAGGAGAAAGATATGTACCTTATTAGCGACGTTTGTCCTTACAAAGTCCCGATTGAGCTTCGATCCCGAGCTCCCGGATAGATCCTGTAGGACAAACAAAGATACAATGGACTTCATACTCTACTGATATTATCTCAATCATAGATCCACCTATTGTAGACAGACTCATATGGAACAAGCATAAGTTTGAAAGAAACAGGCCAAGCATTGATTATTAATGAGAACAAGTAAAAATACTTACAATCCTTTGAATGAAGGTGCAACAACTTCTTCCAGTTCTCCTTGTCCAACCCCTTTGCTCAAGTAATCTCCACTGATTGCTTTGATGGCATATCACTCATGAGATCATAAGTTTGATGTAATTCCCAATCTCCATTGTCAATACCTTCTTATGAGATCATGATTTAGGTATAATTCTCAATCTTCCTTCTACCTTTCACCATGAGAAGGCCTCCTTATATAACCTTGGAGAGGTCCAACCACTTGAGAGATCTTTGGGATGAGTTGAGGATTATTATCCTTCAGCTAAGGATCTCCCCTAAGATCATTCCTTTACCATCTATTCCAATCCAACTACCTTCAGGAATTGAGGGATTCTTCCCTTATTTGCCTCAACAAACCCAAAATTTTCTAAAAAAAGGGTAGCACTCCCCCAAAAGGGTGCACAGGGCGCTCAAGCACTCCCCTAAAGAGGCTCAGGGAGTGCCAACACTCCCTGACAGTGGGTAGGGGAGCACTCCTCTCCAAAATTCTTTTTTTTGTGGTTTTCGCAATGTCAAAAGGCTTGTACTTCCTGTCAAGTGATTTCTCTTCTTCCAAACTAACCTTTGAGGTATCTTAAGTGTATTTATGATGTCGTTAGAGGCACGACATATGAAAGATGGTAGTATGGTGTTTGTGACACTTGCAACACTTGTGGTCAAGATGCGACACTTGCGGACAAGATGCAACACTTAAAACACTCGTAATGATGACACTTGCGACATTATCGAAGTGAGTAATTTTGAGGTGTAACAGGACTTCACATAGAATGGCTAGAAGAAGGAATGAAGTAAGAAAGGGAGACATCTTTGAAAATATGGATGCTCAGAGCTCAAGTTCTGATGAGAAGGGTCATCTACAGAAGTGGGTGAAGAAGACAAAGTAGCCAGAACAGAATGAAAGACTGAAGGGAAGCTTAAGTAAGACATCTACTGAGGCATACGCGGGTGAAAGTGGTGACAATCGCGTACATACACTGGCTAACCTTGCATAGGTCGCATACACACACGCTCTATTGTGCAACAGGCCATGTATATGTGGTAAAGCATTGGGAAAAAGGCAATGCACATGGGTTGCAGTTTGATGTGATTGTATAACTCTGTGTTGTAGGGTCTAACATTGTTTATTGCAGGTTTTGACATTGTTTGCTGCAGGTTTTCATGGTTCTAAGTTAGATCACGCAAGGTTATGATATAAAATAAATCTTGGGTGCATGACACTAACCCATGAGTATGGATTGATGTTGATCAAATGCTCATCTATTGGATTATTTAAAATAATCTGTTGGGGTACATGGCTGATACATAGTTGAAGTTTCATTGATATATCTTATGATGTATTATTGGAAGCATATGGTATTGTTGGATATCATGGTGCATGCATTTTGCATGTGAATGGGCTACACATTGAGACATATAGTTGGTGAGTTGAGTTGAGTTGATAGTCATTTTGTACATCATTGGGGAGTCTTAGCTTATTGATGCATGGTTGATATACTTGCTTGGTGCAAGTAATGATGCATGATGGTACACTCATGGATGGTATTTGTTTAGCATATTGATAGATGCACATGGTTGGCATAATTGGTAGATGCACATGTTGGCATATTGGTAGATGCACATGTTGGCATATGGTGGATACATTTTCATGGATGATATCTTTTGGCACATTGTTGATGTACATGGTTGATGTACATGGGTGTTGTGAATGGTGGGCACATTTTGGTACATGATGTACTTGGTTGATATATTTCTCATGATTCTCTATTTCATTAGTGACATATATTTTGTTTCATGATGTATGGTATGTCACAATTTTGATGCATGAACAGGTCCAAGGATCATCATATGGTAGCATATTGTTCATCTTGCAGAGAATATAGGGGGAGTCATTCTTATTCCCATGATTCTAGGAGGAGATATTTATCATAAGCATACCTAGAAAAGGGCCCTATATTTGAAGAAAGAGCACAGAGGCATAATTCCAGGAGGAGAGATGGTAACAGGGGGAGTATGTTCGATGTATATTCAGCATTACATCAGAGTGATATCCCTTGTTCAAAAGGGGAGAGATTATTCATAGGAAGATCAAAATCATTCAGATAGGGGGAGCAACCCCAAGGAGAATGCAAGCAGGGGGAGAAGCCCCAAGAGGAGAATGGTCCTTTTCCATTGATGTCAAAGGGGGAGAGTTAATCACATTGATGTGATTGATGTTTATTGATGGGGAGAGATAGTCACATTGACTATTGATGTAGAGCATACCTTATCTACATGTTGACATCAATAACTTGTAATTAGTGTTGACATAAATTTTGGTATTGCCATCAATGCCAAAGGGGGAGATTGTTGGATCATGTTGTCATTGATGCTAATGGTTTGATTATTTGGGAGATTGTTGGATCATATGTCATTGATGTAAATGGTTTGATTGATTGATGTCAAGTAATTGATTGATTGATGATTGATGAACAATGCATATGTATTGTCCTTGATGAGAATGATAGATGTAAAAGTGGAAACCAATTGATAAAGATGGATCATTGATATGATGCATAGATGAAGATGGATCAATGAGTTGTCATTGATACATGATAACATAATTTGTTTGATGAAAAGATAACTCATTACTATCTTATCATGATTGATAAGGTGCACAAATGGATGAACTCCAAAGTGGTCCCCTT
>JZKD02S0512528.1:13813-26156 GCA_000966675.3 Picea glauca | reverse complement strand
TTGTATGTTGATAAAATTAAAAAAAAAAAAATAGTAACATTTGTATAAAATATTTATTTCTATAAATTCTAGATCATTTAGTAATCTAAATAGTAAACTATAATGTTTGGTAAGGTACATAATTTATCAATTTTTTTCATATATAATATGATAATCACAATTAAAGAAGTCCATTTAGGATTTGAAACTTGAGATATATTTTCAAAATAAATATTATTTAAATCCATTTTCTCATTGACATTTATTTCCTTATTATAAAGTTCATTATTGTATATATTTCATTAGTTATATTGGAGCACTTTAAATGCGGATCACCTAGGTTCAAAACTTTGTAAGTCTATTTCTTATACTAATGTGGTTAACATAAGTATTTCTAAGATGTGAGTCATGTTAATGTGACACCATTGATTTAGATAATATGTATCTATTGTTAATGATGATGCTTCATGTCTAAAACTCATATTTGTATACAATGCTATGTACAAGTTTTAGATGATTTTGATGGAATGCATTTAATATTTAATTAAGGTTTCAAATTCAAAGATTATTTAGTTGTAAAATTGATTTTGTAATGAGTTTTATACTCTCTAATGATTATAAAACATATGAATAGCTTATTGTAACGAGTTTTATATTATTATATGATTATGTTGAGAATGAATTGAAAGATAACATTAACATAGAAAATAATACAAAGATAAATTGAAAACTAAAAACTATTAATTGAAGGAACGATGAAAAACATTGTATAAATTCAATGGCTAGAATAATGGATATATCTCTAAGAAGATATGTATCTACTACGCTCATTTACATAAAAAAACATAATAAGAGGTTGAAACTACATTTTATGATAATGCAAAAAATTCTAAGAAGAAAAAACCCTGATATTAAATATCCCTAACCCAAACATGAAGTTATGGTTGAAAGTGCATGCTAATATCAACCAGGTTGAGTTTTCCAAAAAAAAAGTGGACCCTTGTCAAGACCATGACATTTTTCTTGTTTCTCTCTTGTAGTCTCCTTTAACTAGTTGGAAAGAGAATTTGCATACTAAGTTGGGTGTTGTAGCATTGGGCATCAAAACCTCAAAAAAAGCATGGGAAGGCCCCCAAAAATGTGCCAAAAGTTCATAAACTAAAAAATTCCATTATCATGATTGTTTCTTAGATGGCCCTAGATAGACATTGTTAGGGTCATACCCTAACCCCTATAGTTATGTGTATTTAGGCTATTAGGATTTAATTAATGTATGGTGTCCATCCTCTTTGAATAAGGCCCACTAGTTAGTTGGCATGTGGTTAATTAAAGTAAAGGTCCATCCTTATTAAGTAAGGCTTGTTAGATCATTGATACTCATTAATGAATGTGTCCTAGTAATTAATGTAGGGGCCACCAGTGGTTAGGATCTTGGGTAGATAGAAACTATTTATAGAGCTATAAATATATGTAATCTTTAGTCAAGGATTATCATTGTATTGGGGCACGTTTCATTTGGAGATTCCCCCCCTTAAAAGTGGCATGTGAACATGACTCATGTGTTGGAATATCAATGAAGGGTTACTTCTTTTGTAGGTTCAATGTTCTTTTTTTATTTCATTTACTTTATATAGTTTGGTTTTTCATAGATATTGCTCTTAATTCTCTATTTTTTATATATAAGTATGTTACAAGTGGTTTTAGATCACTTTATTGCGCCAACTTGCACCCAATTTTCAAAGTTTGTTTGTTTGTTTGTTTTAAAGGTTAGAGATGTGTTCTAGCGCTTATAAACATAGACATTTGTCTCAATGAGTAAAACTATGGGCGAGAAACATACATGGATGGAGTGCAAGTGGGGTTACTAGGTTGGATGCCCTTATACACCCTATTGGTACATGATGAGTAATAATGCATTGTATATACTTTATTCACAATTTTGATCTTCCATGTACCCTCAGGTATATTGGAAGCTGCCAAGGCATAACTGAGATCATCCTTACAAAAAGATTGCATTTGTTTGCCACTATAGTACATTGAGAAAAAAACTAGGGGAGATTACTTTTGCATATGTAGAAATCAAGTAGTATGGATAAGGGTACAAATGATCCTCATATGTTAGTGTCATGAAAGACCAACCTAGTACTATTGTTGGAAACCCCAATTTATAATAGAAATCTATAGAACCCAACATTTCCTTGTTCTTAGGAACCTTTCGAACCACTACAACATATATACATAAATTCCTATAGAAATTGGAATATCTAGAATTTGAAAGTTTCTTCAATACAACAATATTTCAACAATAAAAAAAAAGGTCTAGGAATGGTCCCATGATTGCCTTGATTATGGAGTGACTTATCTCAAAATAATCCTTGCATAATGCTAATTTCTTTGATATAGCTCATTGTAATTCTTCTAGTGGACCCATCTAGTCCCAAGACATAAACATGACCATGGGTATAAGGATCACCCAATTGGAAGCCAACTAGATTTGTACAATCTCCCAATAGGTATAGTCCATGGCTACACTCTCCCAATAGGTATAGTGTTATAGTGTCAATTGACACCACTGAAGCATTGATGACTTTGTTTCCCTTGTCCCTATCCCACTTGTAGACACCATTTCCCCATACCTCCTATGGATTATCTAAAAAACAATATTTTGGAACTTGTACACACCCTAACAATTATGCATCATGTGTATGTGTGATTTTCTCAAAGGAAAGTCACGCGCATGTCATTAAATTCTTAATTTTTTTTTTTGCATAATTGAGTTGAGTTATGGGTTTGGTTAGTTTCCTAAATCCTTTTTCCTTTACACAACCGTCTCCAACTGATTGGAGATGATTTAAATAGAGAATGAACCATGAGGAGAAAGGGAATAAATGAATGAATCCTAAAGAAAAGTAATGTTTGCTTAATCCTTCCTCATCTGCAAGCCTCTGTAATTCTTGTTGTTGTTTTGGTCCCCAGACTTGGAAACCCTTGTTTCCGACCCTTTCTATGCACTCCCCTATTTGACAAAGAGATATTCCTATATTTTCTTCGGGTTTGTTCATGCATCAAATTCAAAGGTTTACCATATGTGTAGTAACATGGGTGGAGGCACCTAGAGTTCATTCAAGGAGTGATGCCACAATAGAGCAGGTAAAAACTATACATCAATATGTTGTTTTAATAAGAAAGATGCTCATTCCTTTGATTTTTGTTGTTCTTTATGAGTAATTCATTTTCTTTTGAATATATATCTATCTAGAACACTAGTTGTTGCAAATATTTCTATTTTCGATCAAATTGACTAGAGTTAGTTATCAGATAACTACCTTCTTTTGTAGTCTTGTGTTTGCAAGTTATGTAGGTTCAGGAAGGAGCAATTGAGAAGGAGCGAAGGAGTTTCCATCTTGGGATCTACACCAACCGTTGGACCTTGGGTAAGTTCTTATTTCTTTCTTTACCAATATTTAGTTGTTTTGATCAAAGTAGTTCCATACTTCTTTGTTTTTCTTTTCTTGGAATTTGTTGGTATTTAAGAAGTCACTAATATGTTATGGTCTACCCAAAACCATAGGGGAATTTCCTCACAAAAGAATCGATGAATCCACCAGGGAATCTCCATGGTGGGTTATTCTTTGGGGGTTTCCTTTGTTTTCTTTATTTCTGACTTCTTTCTGGTACTTAGCTTAGTAGAATTTAATTTCGTGAGTCTTTTCATGCTTCATCTGGCCTATTGACTATCTGTTTCATTTTCGTTTTGGAAATTTCTAGGTCATATATGCGTTGTTCCCTTAAAAACATTGTGCATATACATGTGTTTCTTCTAATACAGTAGAATACAAACGCGCTCTGCCATGGAGACAGTCGCATACATCTCCACATGAAAGGTTTTTTCAATCTTTTTTGTTTGCTGGAATGTTGGGATTGATGCTTGGAATTATTTTGGGGTTTTGTGACTCTCGTTTGTTTGATGTTAAGTTCAAAAGTTAATACTTAGGATTTTTATAAAGAAAACAAAAGTTTCCATTTCTTTGCTTTTTTTTTTCAAGCTTGTAGAAGTGGTTTGAAAAGTTTTGTCTTGGATCTTTCTTGTTGGGATAGTCGTGTTTGTTGTCTTTATAGGTTTTAATAAGTTTGGGCACTTCTCTTCTCTTCTCATCTTGTATTTTTCTTGTTTTTCTTTGAAAACAAAAAATTGGTTTAGTTTTTCATTTTCTCTTTTGCTCTAAAACAACACAAGAAAATGTATAGAAGGTGTGCTTTGTACTTCTCTTTTCAGTCTTTACCTTTGTTGTTTCGCTAAAAAGGAAAATTTCTTTGCGAATTATGCTTTCTTTTCTTAGTGCTTATTGATTTCAAAGTACTCTTTGCATTTTTTAAAATCTTTGTTTTTGCAAGTTGTGTTTACAAGTTTCGATGAAAAGAATAGTGTAGTTTTGCTCATTTCCAAATTGTTGCATTGCATTGAGGAAATTTGCATTAGTATTGCATTGCATCTGAACGAAAAGTTTCATTTGTTGCATATCATTAAGAGAATAAAGAGTTTTCATTTCTTTGAAACATTTTTTACACTACTTTCATTGAAGAATAAGTTTATTGCATAACAATGTTATTAAAAATGTTTTACTTTTATGTTGAGTCTCTCAACACCACTCAGTTGCACATCCACTACCTTTTTGAGTAAACAAAAACTCTTAAAACAAATGAATAACTTAAAATTAATTATAATTTTCATTTGTAGGGTGAACAAACTAGTCTAGGTATATGGCCTTGGACTAGGATTGGAGAGATAACTCTACAAGTCCATTAAAAGAACTTAGGAGTATGAGATAGGGAGAGTTAAAACCTAAATTTCGTATCAGTATTGTGGGGAGCCTCCTTTAACATAAGGTCATGTAAGGAAGATTCAAGGAGACAACCCATATGGAACTTGACAAGCATAATGGATTGATAGTATACGAGGGTTTCTCTTGTGCCTTTACCTATGTGAGAGGTGACACTTTTAGAGCTTCATGATTTTTTACCCTTCCCATACGTTCGGTCCTAAATGTCAATTGTATCCCCCATACGTTGATTGCGAGTTGGTATCCATATTTTCTCTTCCTAGGTATATTAGAAGTAAATGAGGGGGTTTTCCCGTGGTACGTGAGGTAGACATTGTATCACACTATTAGTACCCATGGAGGGTGCCCTGCTAAGTGAGGGTTACTTGCATCGGGTAGGGCTGGTAAGTGGAGGTCGGGGTAATTTCTTCTCACTCCTTCGTTCATCAGTTTCGAGACTTGATCAACCCGTGTCGGTTTCTAGAAGGTCATTGTCCACTTTTTCATTGCTTTGGACTCAGGACTTTATCTAGCTGGGCTAAAGTTTTGGAGAATTTGTTTGTTTATGATGTTTCTCTTAGGAATTTTTAGTGGAGTACTTATTTGTATAGTTGGCCTTAGATTGTGTCTATATCAACGCTTTTCAATCATTGATTCAAGGTGGTAAACCAATAACTATGATGGTCGGGAAGGAACCCTAGTATTTCTCTTGAAATCGTGGAGCCACCTCTTAAAAGGCGTGGTTTTTTATACCACTGGTTTTCTAGAGTCAGTGTGTGAGACTTTTTCGAACATGAACAATTCCACAAGGGATGAACCTGTGCATAAGAATGTTATGGATAAGGATGTTGAGGATACCAACAAAGGGACCCCTTACCAAGGGGATTCTTGTTCTTTTCCTTTATTTGGAAATTTTGGTGCCTCCTTGATGGAAAATTTGAACATTACTAGGTTGAATGTAGAACTATCAACATGGTTGTGGACCACTTAGAATGTCCTGGATTCTCTTGATGCTTCTCAGATAAGCACCTTATTCCATATGCATAAAATGGATGTTTATCCTTTACCTTATGTATCCACAAAGTCTTCTCCTCCTCCTCCTCCTTCTTTTGGTGAAAGTATCATTACTAGTAACCAAAAGTATAAAAGGAATAGGAGGGAGAATAAGAAGAATAATTCATCAACCTCTACTAGTCACATTGGTGATGTGCCACCAACCTCTATGACTAATGTTGGGGGGAAATTTATAGTCATTGCAAGTCATACTAGGATCAAGCCACTAGCCTTTACGAGTCATGCTAGAGGAAAAATTCCAGTCACTGCAAGTCATACTTGAAATAGTTCACCAACCTCTACGACTCATGTTGGAGACAAGTCAACAGCCTCTGCAATTCATGTCAGGAATGAAAGTCCAGTCATTGCAAGTCATACTGGAAATAGTTCAACAACCTCTGTGAGTCATGTTGAAGACAAGCAACCAACCACTACAAATCATACTAGGGGAAAGAGCCCAGTCCCTGCAAGTCATACTAGATTTCAACAACCAACCTCTATTAGTCATTTTGGGAGAAACCCACCAACCATTGAAAGTGATGCTGGGGTATTGATAGTGTTGAGAAACCTAGATGAATATGATTTAATCCCAATTTACCTTGTAATATTTGCAAGGGAGATCACCTTACCCATATGTGCCCTAGTATTCCACAAGTACTAAGACTATTTTCCTTATCTGAAGGCCCTTCTGATCCCACATCATATTTAGTTTCCCAACAACCTATTCACCATTGGGTTATGAAGTGGTCATCCCGATGCAATATTTGGTTGATATCACTCTTCTTTTGGATGGTGATGCATCCCTTGACCATGTTGTCTTGCATCCTATTCAACCAGTGGTTGAGGAATTGGTCGTGCTGATGAAATCTTCGGTCAATCCCACTCTTCTCTTGGAGAGTGATGAGTCTACCAAAGTGATCACATCGATTCAATATTCAGTTGATCCAACTCTTCTTTTGGGGAGTGATGTGTCTATCGCCTATGTCTTTAGCATTTTCAGTTCAATACCTTATGAACAAGAGGGCATTATAATCTCTTCGAGCATGCCCCCTCAGAGCCCTAGGATGGTTTCCTTTGATTGGAATGATCTTTTTGAGCCTCACCTTCCTTCTTATACACCATTCCAAATAATTTTTAAATCTAACCCAACTGATATTTACTGATGTATTTTAGATGAAGGATCATTTGCAAGTATTTTATCCTCCTTGACTTGGCAAGCTTTGGGTTCTCCCAAGCTTGTGTCAACTACCGGTGAGATGCTAGATTTGACATAGTACCTAGTGAATATTTGGGGATTCTTCCTTGGTTCCCTATCATGTTAGGTGGGAATATTGTCCTAGTCGATCTAATAGTGGTGGCAGGCACTTTAGACTTCAATATGATTATTGGGTGTGATTATGCATATGTTATGAATGATGTGGTGTCTACACTCTTTCGTGTGATGCATTTTCCTCACAATGGAAGCATTTTCACTATTGACCAACTTCATCGGATAATCACCATTATAATTTAACTTTAGATCAGGTTTCTCCTTTGTATGTTCCTAGTGTTCGAGTAGACTCTTCCCCTCTATAGGTGAATTATGTGGTGTCTTATCCTCAGTGTTCAATTTATTCTAAGAGGGGGTCTTTACAATCATGTTTTCCTTCTCAAGACAAGGTATCAACAATTGATCAGGTGTTTTATCCAATGGGGGAAAATAATCCCTTGCTTCCCCCGATTGGCCTGAGTGATCTTGGGTTTCCACTTGAGTCTGATCTTACTTTTTGTGAGACCTCGAGCCCTGGTATTGGTGAGTCTTTGAGTTTTGGTTTCTTGGATATTGCATTTCCTTCGGATGAGTCTATCCTTGAAGATATGATTATGGATTTTCAACCTCTTCCTAAATTGGAATATTTACTGGTTGGTTATCGAAGAAACTCTTGGCCTGAGCTTAGCAGTGGGCTCTTCTTGAAGAAGTACTATGCATAAGAAACAAGGCTATGTGGTACTTTGTACATATTGTAATTTTAGGGTTTGTTGTTTTCAATTTTTTTATTCCACAACACAATTTATTATCGAATGTTTCTATATTGAATTTATTAACTTTTGAGTGAGTTTTGTTGGTCAAATATACAGGATTTTGGAGACGTTTTCTTTGGTGCCTTTTTGTCATGTTGATCCATTATGATAGGTAATGATCTTGAACCTGGCATATAGGTTAGATTTTTCCCTCCATGCATTTTTGCATTATTTTTTTATTGGTTCGTTTAGCCTTAGGATTGACCCCAGTGAGTTTCGACACATAACCTTCTATGTTGTTTAGAAGTGTTGTAATCCATATGGTAGAGCCTACCATTCATGGGTGCCCTAGTTTGAACCTTGTTTGCAGTTTGGTACCCATGTTGAAGTACTTTCATAGGATCGGGAGCCTTGTTTAGTCTCTCCATGACATATCATTGAAGCCTCATATTCCTCTCAATCTTAATATGGCTATTTACCCATGGGGATCCCATAATTTTGTGTTGAAGTTATAACTACATTGCATATTTTCCGCTCACACTTTTGAGCCTAATGTCGGCTTCAAATTGTTGTTTCTTAACCATTTTCTTATGCATTCTCATTTGTTGCTAGCATTGCAATCTTTTCCTTTGCAATTTGACACATGTATGCTAGGAGGACACATTCGCTCGAGTGTCCATATTTTGCACACGTTTCCTTGCATTGGGAATATGTATGTTCGTTGTGCTTAGAACCAGTCTTCTTGTTCATGACACTTGCTTCCTCTCTGTATTTTAGTGTTCTTTTATTATTTTTTAGGATTTCCAATATGAAAAAGACAAATAATAATAATAATAATAATAAAGAGCGTGGTAAAGAGTCTTCTTTTCAGTTATTGAAAATAGTCGAGTTTCCTATGAAGAAATCACAAATTTTTGAGTCTGATATCAACAATTTTGGGTTTAGTATGGATGTAGGAAACTAAACCAGTTACTCAGAGTTCTTACTCCTCCTGTTAGTTATTCTTCTAGTCACTATGGAGAGTTTGTTGATTCCTCCTGCATCACAGGATTATGCCAATGTTCATTTTTAGTACATGTTTCCTTAGTCACTCTATTGTGTCATTTTTTTGTTTAGAGGAAGTTTATCCTATGTTAGCAATTCTATAGAATTACTGACTTTGCAAGTCAACCTTCCCATATGTCAATTACTTCTCAAAATCACAAGTAACTTTTTCCTGTACTTGTGTCGGTATGGAAGTTTCCCATTGACTTCCTACTGGTAGGTCAAGCTATTACCAACTATGACACATTTCTCTAAGAGTTTGACCTAGAGTCGCACCTCAACCATACTTACATCATTTATAGGTGAACTTGCGTTCAATAGATGGCACTTCATCATTGGTCGTTGACTGAGTGGTTTCCCTTGTTTTTGATGGAAAGAAAATTATTCACACATTGGGATTTTTGCAGTACCTTGGATTCCATTTGTCCCCATTGGTGGTTTCCTCACCTTTGTTGGTAGTATTCATTATTGGATGCTATTCAAAGGGTCACTTTTTTGTTTTATTTCCATATAGTTCACACGATAGACGTACTTCATGGTGGGTCCTTTCAATATTTTCATTTGAGTTCCTACAAATCTTCAACCTTTTTCTACTCCTCATGTTGGTTGATGGGGTATGCCTTAATGCCCTCCTTCTAGAGGATCTCTTCCTATCAAATTCAACACATCTTTCTCTAGGATAGGGATCTAGAGTCTTTATTAGTACCTTGGGTCTTGTATTCATCATTGGAAGGTTCCCTCACTATTGACAGTGGGAATACATCAATGTCCCTTGATCGATAGATTCTACCAGGTGTTTGACATAAACTCCTCTATTAACACTTGTTATATTGTACTAGGTACCTTGATGTTCATTATCATTATTAGTGCGTTGTCTCACATTTGTTAACGATACACATCAATGACCAATAATCAAACGGTGTCTCACTCTGTTCGACTTCAACACATCTATTCACATAGTGTAGAATTGTACCAGGATGGTTGATTTGAAGACCTCAGGAATGTAGTAGCATCACCTTTTTATGTTGTTTCCTGAGCTACGCAGGATAGTACCATTTCCACTTCTAACATTGGTACTTGTGAAGGATTAGTTATTCAAATCTTGTTTCTAGATATCCTTCACTGATTCTAAGAAATAGATCCATTATGTATCTGTTTCATGGCTATGATCTCCTTTTGACATGGATCCACTGTGTATATTTTCTCTAGCCATGATCACTGCTCTTCTATATACATTATTCATGGATCCAAAATGTACTTGATTTGCTGGCCATGCTTATCATCACACCTGAGCATGGGTATTCCCGCCTTGGGAATATAGTATTCTTACTTGTTTTCTATTCTTGGTTGTTTTTCTTAGATCGTATTTTAGCATCCCTCACCTTGGCTTACTACTTCTTAACCTTGAGGATTTATAATGTATTTCAACCATCATTTTCTCTTCTGACCTCACACATTAGGGGGAATATTCTATAACATCAATTTCCACGAATGAAGAATTAATGACTTTGTTGGCCTTGTCCCTATCCTACTCGTAGACACCATTCCCACATATCTCCTATGGATTATCTAAAAAATAATATTTTGAAACTTGTATGCACCCTAACAGTTATGCAACACAAATATATGCAAGTTTCTCAAAGGAAAGTCATGTACATGTCATTAAATGCTCAAAAAAGATATTTTCGCATAATTGTGAGTTGAGTTATGGGTTTGGTTAGTTTCCTAACTCCTTTTTCCCATACACATTTGCTCCAACCACTTGGATATGATTTAAATAGAGCAAGAACCATGAAGATAAAGGGAATGAATGAATGGATCCTAAAGAAAAGTAATGCTGGATGAATCCTGGCTCGTCTGTAAGCCCCTATAATTTGTGTTTTTGTTGTGGTCCTTAGACCTAGAAACCCTTGTTTCCAACCCTTTCTATGCACTCCCTTATCTGACCAAGAGATCTTCCTATATTTTCTTTGGGTCCGTTCGTGCATCGGATTTAGAGGTTTATCGTATGTGTAGTAGCTTGGGTAGAGGGACCTAGAGTCCATTCAAGGAGTAGTGTCATGACATAGCAGGTAACAACTACACCTAAATATATTATTTTAATAATAAATATTCCCATTCCTTCGATTTATGACGTTCTTTATGTGTAATTCATTTTATTTTGAATATATAACTATCTAGAACACTACTTGTTGCAAATATTTCTAGTTTTTTTATCAAATTGACTAGAGTTAGTTATTAGATAACTAGCTTCTTTTGTGGTTCTTTGTTTGCAATTTCGGGAAGGAGAAATTGAGAAGGAGTGAAGGTGTTTCCATATTTGGATCTACATCAATCGTTGGACCTCGGGTAAGTTCTTCTTTCTTTCTTTTTCAATAGTTAGTTATTTTGATCAAAGTAGTTACAAACTTCTCTATTTTTCTTTTCTTCAAATTTGTTGGTCTTTAAATGGTCACTGATCTGCTATGGTCTACCCACAACCATAGGGGAATTTCCCCGCAACGTATAGTCCATCCTTGACTTGAATGGGTAACTTCAGAACAACATATTCACATCCCAAACCATGGTAAAAAATCGATTGGATATTTGGCATGATAGGCTGTATTGAAAGCGGTGAAGCTTTAGAAGGAAATGCTTGTCGTATAGGGACGCCCTTTCAAGATAATTAACCCGATATGATTCACATGTTTCCTAAGGTATACATAAGTAATTTTAATCGATTCGATCAATCCAAAAGTGTTGGTTAGATGGAACTCTACATTTCCCTCAATGGTATTTATGATGAACAATTGAAACTTTGAATGGGGAGCATTGGTAGTGGTGGAAATGACATAACAAGGAATATCATGGGTGTATTTCTTGGAACTAGTTTGTGAAGGCCCTGTCCTATTGATTTTACACTAATACTAAATTTGTGAGAATGTTTACCAAGTTTCTCCAAACCATCACAATGGAATAATTTATTGCTTCTTTTGAGTGAATGGTGATGAGAATAGAATGTTGAATGATGCATTTTCAATGATTGTTTTATTAGTGTTATTAAGAAGGATATAAGATCACAATTCAAGATGTATTTCCCAAATGCCTAATTAGAGGCCTTTTAGCTAGCTCAACATGCACAAGTTGTGGCCACTACACAATCCAAACACCCCAATTTTGTTTAACATCCATGTCCTAGCTTTGTGCCACCTCTATGCCTCTCTTCACCCTTGAAGTTCCAAAATTTGACTCATTTAGAAATGGTAGAACATTAAATTAAATTTCTCTCCTATAATTATGATGAAAATTATTTTTGATGGAATAAATGTAAGAAATATGAATAATTTGTCATTGGTATTGCCCCATTTGGCACTTCTAAGGAAATTTCATATAACGACTTAACCAAGTTGGAGCCTATGGAGATTACACTCCCTACTAATGAAGATCACACTTGGAATTATCCTTGT
>JZKD02S0512495.1:0-16816 GCA_000966675.3 Picea glauca | reverse complement strand
ACTATTATCAAAGTTTGAAATTAGTTCAGAAGGGAGTTTTTGAGGTAGCGTGCTCAACCTATACATGGATATGGATGGGTACATTACAATATTTTAAATTAAAATTTTAAAATTTGATTTTAAAATAAAATAAATTAAATTAAAGATTTTAAATTTGATTTTAAAATAAAATAAATTAAATAAAGATTTTTAATTTGATTTTAAAATAAAATAAAATAAATTAAAATTTTTAAAATAAAATAAAGATTTTAAATTTGATTTTAAAATAAAATAAATTAAATTAAAGATTTTAAATTTGATTTAATAAAATAATGAATTAATATTGATTAACTAAAATACATTTATGAATGTAAATTAGTAAATAAAATTAACTCAAACAACTCACAAATTCAATAAATGAATGTCCATATTTTATTAAAAGCAATAAATGAACTAGACGTTAAAATAAATCAATAAATTTATATTATTTTTTAAAATAAATTAAATCAAATAATAAATAAAAATGTCTATGTAAGTAAAAAGGAATTAATGAAAATTAATTTAATTTAGATAATAATAATAATAATTTATTTTTAAGGTTATGGTTTATTGAATTTGAATTTGTGATTTAAAAAAAAAAAACACATGTTCTTAACCATTAAACCCACCCAAACTGTATAATTCTATGTAAATTAAATTTGATTACCCAACTGAATTTGATTACTTAAAATAATTAAATAATAATAATAATAAGTATTAAGGTTTTGATGCAAGCTGTTGATTATTAGAGTAGAGAGTATTAGGGTGTAGATTTGTTTCATAGTATTAACTTGTGCCTTTTTGCCTTCATTATTGACTTAGATAGCCTTTAGAGGTCATGGTCCACGTCACAAAGTTATTGGGAAGCCTTTAATGGCACTTTTGATGTTTGAGAATTTCATAGATATTATGGAAAACATCAAGGCTTTGGATGGTGAAGATGGTTTCATGGAAGGTGTCTACGAAGTTTATACCAAAAGTTTAGGTTTACTACTAGGTGATGATATTGATTAACCAAATTAGGTTTACAATTTTATTTTTTTTATTAATGGTTTTATTACCATTCAAGATTTTATTTTTAAAACTCATCAAAATCATATTTAATAAAAAAAAATGATAATTTTGTAAATTTCTTTATTATAATATTTTTTTTATTTTTAAATATATCATTTTATTTTTAATTTTTTTTGTTTATTATAATAAATTT
Source organism: Picea glauca (assembly GCA_000966675.3). NCBI lineage: Eukaryota > Viridiplantae > Streptophyta > Pinopsida > Pinales > Pinaceae > Picea > Picea glauca. The sequence continues at coordinate 15,591 of JZKD02S0512495.1, read as the reverse complement.
TTATTTTTTTTAAATATGTAATTTTAGTTATGTGATTGTGAGTAATCTTTTCATTCATATCCAAGAAACCAAGAATAATAAGCATGATGATGAAACATGCACTCACAACTCAACTTTGTTGCAAGATAAGACGTGTACCTTACTCCAATGCAATATATGTGAAAATAAGAATATATCTACTACCGGTAGTCATAAATCATTGTAAGTATTAAGTAAATACACCCAGATTCTCTTAGGGGGCATGATACCTTGCTTGACATAGCTATGACAGAACCTCCCTTAAGGTTATAGGCTTGGATTTTCCAAGGTATGAGTGGAGCTATGCCAATAAAGATGTCTTATGATGAATCAAAAAGACTTCAAGGTTGGAGCCAAACTAATCACAATATATCCATATAGAGGTGTTGGTAAGAAACCCAAGACTATGGGAGAGATGGAAGAGAGCTACAGTAATATGTGTCACAAATTCAATTGTGTACCTACAAGATAGGGTTTTGAAGATATGTTGTTCAAGAATTCAAGATATTTTACAAAGAGTAATAGAAAGATATAAATAGGCAAGGGAATGACCTCAAGGTGTAGATGTACATTAGGTTAGGCATTGAAAATTTTGAGTCATATGACAAAGTTTTATCCTATAGTTTGATTCCATGCAATGAGTTCTACAACACTATGCCATGAGTTTTTCGGCTTAAAATGGCCCTCTTTTTTAGTCGTGGAACACAAGCATGACACCCGTGAGGTAGGAATTTGTATGTTTACATGGTTAGAAGAAGAAGAAGAAGTTGTATGATTACCTTGGATAAGAAGAGAAAGTATAGGTGTTATGCTAGGAGGAAGTGGTGGATCTCCTCCATGGTGAACTTGGTTTATATAATTTTAAGAGGGAAAGTGTCCCTATGTTATAAGGTTGAGTATGAATTGTTGTATGAGTACTCAAAATGATTATTGGGAGGCATGTTAAGAAAACTCACTAAGTAAGATGAGGGAGGTTGGAAATGTGTTGATGGATTATCTACATTATGGCACATAGAAAGAGGGTGGGTATGGAAGACCACACTACTACTCACACAACTAACAAGATGTTGAAACCTCAATACACCTTTAAAAAATTATGATTTTTTGGGTACCACTTTTTTTTCTTTTTTTTTCAATTTTTCTTTTTGAAATTTCTCCTTTCAATTCTAATGAGAATTTTACTCTAAATAAGTTCTTTGATTTTTTGTGTTTTGATTCTCTAAAAACTTTGAAACATACTTTAAGTCAAAAGCTTCAAAAAAATCACCTTCTCAACTTCACATCGGAGTAAAGTTTTCACTTTTATTAGAGTTGAAACTCCATTTTCTCTACCATTGAAAGTCGCAAATCTTCCCTGATGGATTTTGGTTATTGGAGGAGTCGGTGCACTTTATTTTATTTGAAAGTTGAAATCATCCTCCGAAAATGTTTTGCTGAGTTAAACTTTGGTTTTGATCGAAGTGGAATCGTAGAGTTAAACTTTGGTTTTGATAGGAGTGGAAAGTGAAATTATAACTCCGTCAAAAGTGAAATTATAACTCAATCGAAAGTGAAATTTCAACTCCATTGAAAGTAAGAAGTCTTCCTCGATGGCTTTTAGTTATTGAAGAAGTGCACTCTTTGGTTTATTTGAAAGTTGAAACCATCCTCCAAAAATGTTTCGTGAATTTAAATTTTGGTTTTGATCAGAGTGGAAAGTGAAATTCTAACTCTACTAAAAGTAAAATTCAAACTCTGTTGAAAGTTAGGAGTGCACTCTACTAAAATTAAAAGTGGAAAATATACTTTGATGATCGGACAAGAAAATTACTTTGATCAAAACTAAAATTTACAAAGCCACTCTTAAAAATTGTATAACACTCGTCGATGAAAAACTAATTTGTTTACTACGATTAATAAAGTACATCAGGGTTATCCTTAGACTTTCCTCATATTTCGTATTTCACTTTTCCTTCCTCTTAAATCTTTTTCTATCTTGGATAAGCTGATTTTTCACTAAACGGTTTTTCAAATTATTGTAGAGTTAAAAGTTTGGTCTAGAGGTTTTCCAAAGTGAAATTATCACTCGATAACCATTAAATGGAATTGCTCTACAATTGATGTTTCACTTGACATGAATGAGATTTGACTACTCCAAATCTTACTCGATTTTTTGGCTAGAAAACCCATCATCGTCAAAATTTGAATTCAAATGTACTTAAACAATATGATATGCATTATTGGTTTTTATGGGCAATATTGTTTGGTAAGTGTTGTATTAGTGGTGTGAATAACGGTGTTCTACTTTCTTTGAGTGGAGTAAATTTATAGAGTTTGGTTGATCCATGTGGATATTGGTGACCACCCACCTATTCCAATTGGCTCCTCGGGACAATTTTTTAGTTCAACACGTTCTTATGTACTTCTTTTTAATTGTGGGTTCTACACTTCTGGGGCTAACTAAATCCCTACACATATTCCAAGTCGATATTGGTAGCCTCCCACCTAATCCAATTGGCTTATTTTTTATGTTTTCATGTCAGCACATCTTTTTGTACTTCCAGGGCTGTTTTGGGGCCCTAAACAATGTTTTTTTGACTTGCCACAGTCAAACTATAGACGAAGTCAAAGTTTGATGGTGTAATGCGTAGTTCTCGAAAATACCTTTCCAATGTACTATCACGTGCCTAAAACAAAGGTCGTATGCAAAAGTTACGACCCCATAAATTTGAGGTACCAACTTACCTATAGGGGGCCATATTACTTTTGGTGTTTCACCTCCTAGGGTTAGGTTTTTGGATGTCTAGGGTTTTGGCATTCATGCATAATGTTAAAAATTCCTTTGGATCCTCAGTGTAATCATTATGATCATACGGATGTGTGTAGCAGCCACATCTCTTCTCAGAGATAGCTACCACCATTCAATCAAGTTGTTTCAGTTATGCAGTTTTACAGTTTCAGCCTATTTCATTTATTTAATAGAATATATTATTCATTGGATATATGTTTTGTTCTCCATATCTTTGTGTTTCTTGTATTCAGTAGGTTAATCATTTAGTTATGCTCATAAATCTGGATCAGTGGTATCAGAGCGGTCTTATTTTCATTTATTTTTCTTCGTGCATGTCCCCGATAAGATCTAGTTACAAGAAGTTGGGCCTTGAATCAATCAATCCTTTGCAAGATCGGTTGCACTGAGCCTGAAAACAACCCATGGTGGACTAAAATAAATATGATGGAGTAGGAGATCCTTTTAAAATGTTTCTCTAGTAATCCCTTGCATGAAAAAGGAACGAAATGATGGACAACTTTGCACAGATCCTTCGATAGTTTCCCACAGGAGAAGCATCTTCATCAAGTGGCCATGCAACCCTCTTCAAGGTACATGTAAATTTTGATATTCCATTATTTGAAGGACTGATAGATGTGAATGTTGTAGATAATGGTTGAATCTGCTCGAAGAGTATTTTTCAGTCCACAATTTTTCAGATAGGGAAAATATTACTTTTTCACTCCTCGAGGTCATCCCCCATGTTAAGGATTGGTGGGATACTTACTCTGAGAAAAGGGCCATAGAGGAATCTGCAATATTTTTGGTCTCCCCTACATGGGATTCCTTCCAAGATGCCATTAAAGAACAATATTGCCCTATTGGAATCTACGAGGACTAGTACACTAGATGGACCACCCTGCGTTAGAAAGGGATCAAACAATACCATATTTCACCAATATTTCTCATACCCTACACACCAAGTTGGGTATAAAAGAATCTAAGTGACATCTAGTGCTCAAATACCACGGTTGTTTGCATAGATACATTCAAACAGAAATGGAGTTTCTGGACATCACCTCATTGGGTATGGCTTATAGATATGTTGTCAAGATCGAGCAGAAATTTAAGCAAAAGAGGTGAGAGTTTGGATCTGCAAACTCCTCACAGTCGAAGCAGAGAAAAGGTGGCCCTAACCCACACAGTAAGGGACAGAGAAAATATGGCCACTCTTAGGACAACGAGTCCAAGCCACAACACAAGAAGTCTAATGAGAAGATGAAGAAGGACACGAGAAAATGGTGTGAATACCATAAAATCCCTTGGCACAACACCGAATAATGTCACTCCAAGCAGTCACTCGTGGTCGAGATGAAGGCTTTCGAGTCATAGGTTGATTATGGATCCAAATCAAATACGGAAGGAGGAAATCTTATCATCGATGTTGAACCCAGTGCAACTGTCACTACCACCAAAGTCCAGCTAAGAAAACTAGAAGAACCAGAGGAAAGGGAACCCCTATTTCACTCACAAATCTGGGTAAAGGGGGATCTGATTCATTTCATTGTCTATAGTGGCCATCAAAAGAACCTGATCTTAGCAGAGGTCGTCATGAAACTAAACCTGTCAACGACACTACACCTACAACCCTACACATTGGTTGACTTCACCAAGGAAGAGATCTTTGTGTCAACCAACAGTGTTGTCTTCCCTACATCATCAATCCTTTCAAAGACGAGGTATTGTGTGATATTGATCCCCTTGAAGTTTGTGATGTTCTTTTAGGATAGCCATATTTGTGGAAGAATTATGTTGAATATGAGTCTAGACCCCGCAGTGTTATTATTACTTTGGGTAGACAATTGTAAAGGATACCAGAAGTAGCACCGCCTACCGTTATTTCTTTAATCTCTACTAAGAAGTGCAATAAGGTCATTTCACAGACCGGGAAGTTCGTCTTTTTTGTGATCCATGCTCACAATAAGTAGAAGGTCATCGCCACATCCATGGCCTCTACACATAGCCTTTCTTTGTAGCAGAAGCAAGTGGACAGGATCGTGGAAGAGTACAGGGGACATCTTCTCCTCACCCACCGAGGTACCAACGCACTGCCAAATAAAGCATCCAATTGATCTAACCCTCGATGCACCTCTAGCTAATGGACCAGTCTATCGTCGCTCATTGATGGAAAATGATGAAATCAAGTGTCAGATCTAAGAGCTTATTCAAAAGGGGCACATCATACCCAACTCCTCCCCTTGCGGAAGCCCGATTGTACTGTTACAGAAGAAGGATGGGACCTGGCGACTCTGCATTGATTATAGAGCATTAAACAAAGTCACAGTCAAAAACTAGTACCCAATTCCCATAATTGATGATCTTCTTAACCAAATCAAAGGGGAAAATTTCTTCAGCAAGAATGACCTGAAGTCTGGCTACCACCAGGTTCCCATCGAACCACGCATGATTTTAGGGGCTAAATTTCTCTCATGGGCTAATTTTCCATGGTTTTTACAAAAATGAGATTCGTTATTTTAAAAATGATTCATCCAAATTCTATAGGATAAAATTATTTTACCTTAAAAATCGCCAAAATTTTATAAAAAACTATATAAAATCCTTAGAAATTTGAATATTTTTACAAAAATATCGCCAAACATTTATAGTTGGCATATGAAGGATTAGTAATATTCGCCAAGGTTTCTACATTTTAAAATAAATTTCCATCCTTAAAATCATCCCTGCATTGAACCAAATGATGTATGGAAGACAGCTTTCAAATCAAAAGAAGGTGTCTTCTAATGGTTGGCCATGCCCTTTGGCTTAACCAACACACCAGCCACTGTCATGAGGTTGATGGATGATGTATTGAGACCCTTCACCAACTCTTTTTTGGTGGTATGTTTGGATGACATCCTCATCTTTAGCAGAACTTGGGAGGAGCAAGTGCGGCATATTCAACAGGTTTTGATCACTCTGAGGCAGCACAAGCTATTTCCAATTTGGAGAAATGCTCCATTCATGTGAATAGGGTCCAATACTTGGGCTACATTGTTGATTAGAATGGGGTACATGTTGATCCAGCTAAGATCCAAGTCATTCATGACTAGACATCCCCGACCACACTCACCAAGCTTCAAAGCTTCTTGGGATTGGCCAACTTCTACCAACAGTTCATCTTGGGATTCTCCCATATAGCATGGACCCTCATCCAAGTGACCAAGGGTGATGACAAGGAAAATTTCATGTGGGGGAAGGCATAACAACGAGCATTTGATTATCTTAATCATCGCATGTGCTCAGCTCCAGTACTCTCCTTGCTCGATCTGCAACAATCGTTTGAGATTGAGACTGATGCATCTGACTATGTTGTAGGCACAGTTCTCACTCAACACGGTCATTTGGTGGAATACCATAGTGAAATACCCCACCTATGATAAGGAAATGTATTCCATTGTACAAGCCTATCGTCAATGGAAACATTATTTTCTACGAAAGGAGACAATCATCCACACTAATCACAAGCCTCTACAGTTCATACAAACACATGGGAAGTTGCAGAACGACCACCATTAGAAGTGGTCCACCTACCTATAGCAGTTTCATCTCAACATAAAGTATAATATAAGGAGCACAAATCATGTAGTCAATTTCCTCAATCAACCTCCTGTGGCTTCACTCACCACTATGCTCCATTCATGTGGACATGAGNCCACCTATGATAAGGAAATGTATTCCATTGTACAAGCCTATCGTCAATGGAAACATTATTTTCTACGAAAGGAGACAATCATCCACACTAATCACAAGCCTCTACAGTTCATACAGACACATGGGAAGTTGCAGAACGACCACCATTAGAAGTGGTCCACCTACCTATAGCAGTTTCATCTCAACATAAAGTATAATATAGGGAGCACAAATCATGTAGTCAATTGCCTCAATCAACCTCCTGTGGCTTCACTCACCACTATGCTCCATTCATGTGGACATGAGGCATGTGAGTGGCCCCAACTTTATCAGCAAGATCTGGACTTCGCCACCACCTATCAGCTCTTGGGTACCACCACCTATCACATTGAGGATGGAATATTATTCTACTTGGTCCATCTATGTGTTCCTGCAGGCGAGCGTGCAAAGCTGATTTGAAAAGCCCACTAGAGTTGGATGGCAGGACATTTTGACGTGGAGAAAATTGTGGCCATTCTACAGAAATATTTGTATTGACCAAAAATTCGACAAGACGTCAACAAGTATATCGGATCTTGCATTTCATGTGTCATTGCCAAGCCAGCCATCAAGAATAAAGGATTATACACCCCTCCTTCTCCTGAGAAACCTTGGGAATCCATCTCAATGGATTACATGTATGATCTTTCATCCACCAAGAAATGCAATGATTGTGTATTTGTGGTAGTTGATTGGTTTTCAAAGATGGACATCCTCACAGCCTGCAAGAATAACATCAGAGAAGCAAATACTGCCAATCTCTTCTTCGAATGAGTGTGGGTCCACTTTTGGATACCACAGACCATCATCTTCGACCAAGACAGTAGGTTCCTCAACACATTTTGGTTGAGTCTCTAGTCACTATTAGACACCAAGCTTACTAAATCCATTTCTTTCCAACCCCAAACCAATGGCCAAACAGAGGTAGTCAATAGTATGATTATGCACATCATGCACATGTACAACTCTAAGCATCCACATACCTGGGATGAGAGTCTCCCCTATGCTCAACACAGTTACAACAAGTCTCTCCATAGCTCCATCGACCATATCCCATTTGAGGTGGGGTAGGGATTCCAACCCTTGGGTCTCATTGATGTTGCACTACCTCTTGCAACCACACAAACAGACTCTTCCCCTGTTCAATCTGAGACCAACAAAGCCACCAGATTCATTGAGTGGATTAAACACATTCGTCAATAGGTCCATGAGATTTTTCAGAAAGCCAATGTTAAGTACAAGCATTTCCATGATCAACATAGGGTACCACACCAATTGCAGGTGGGAGACAAGGTTTGGTTACATTTGCAGAAAGAGTGTCTTACAGGGCCCCATAGGAAGCTCCTTGCACTTCGTTATGGTCCTTACACTATCACCAAGGTTGTGGGTAGCAATGTTTTTGAGATCAACACTCCACCCTTTCTTGTCTTGCACCCCATGTTCAATGTGGACCTCCTTTATCCATATTTTCCACCATTATTGGACACCTCCAAGATCACAGAAAAGTTGACACCCACAAAGCTCAACCCTGACTGCATGGAAAAGGAATCCACTGATCATATAGTGAACACACAGGTCAAGGGTACTCGCCAACAAAGGATCCATATTTATCGGGTTGTCAAGGCAAGGCAGCTCCTACACAAAGGCAAGTGGCTCACCCGGGGCCAAATTTAGCAGAAGTTTCCTCACTTGATGAAGGAACTCAATGCAATGGAGATCATTGCTTCCTAAGGGGGGAGGACTGATCCAGGTGGATATTGGTGGCCACCCACCTATTCCAACTGGCTCCTTGGGACAGTTTTTTAATTCATCATGTTCTTTTGTACTTCTTTGTAATTGTGGGTTCTCCACTTCTGGGGCTCACTGAATCCTTACACATCTTCTAGGTGGATACTTGTGGCCTCCCACCTAATCCAATTGGATTATTTTGTATGTTCTCATGTCAACACATCTTTTTGTACTTCCAAGGTCGTTTTGGGGCCCTAAACGGTGTTTTTTTGGCTCACCACAGTCAAACTGTAGACGAAGTCAGAGTTTGACGATGTAATGTGTATATCTCCTTAACACCTTTCCAATGGGCTATCACGCACCTAAAATGGAGTCGTATGCAAAAGTTACGAAAACGAGAAGTTGATGTACCAACTTACCCATAGGGGCCCACATAACTTTTGGTGTTTCACCTCCTAGGGTTAGGTTTTTGGATGTCTATGGTTTTTTCATTCATGCATAACATTAAAAATGCCTTTGGAGACTCATTGTAATCATTCTTCTTAGACTAGTGTGCATAGAAGCCACACCTCTTCTCAAAGATAGCTGCCACCATTCGAGCAAGTTGTTTCAGTTCTGCAATTTTACAGTTTTAGCCTATTTAATTTATTTAATAGAAGATATTGTTCATTGGATATATGTGTTGTTCTCCATATCTTTTTGTTTATTGTATTCAGTATGTTAATCGGTTCATTCCACTCCTAAATTTGGATCATTGGTGGATTTGGTGTTTTCATTGTGGAGTAGGCTCAACACTTTCAGTAATCTTCTGGTATTTGTTAAACAATACAGGTAAGTACCCTGAAACATAATCTCACTTAATGTCATAACTAAATTATCCTTTTGAAAAAGGTTAATGTATTAAAGCTTGAAAACTTTTAAGGTATATTCATTCCATGTTAGAACCAAAACATGTAATAATTATTTCAATTATTAGTATTAATATGCCTTGATTCATTATTATCAAACATTATTATTATTCCAATGAAATGATGGTAAAATCAATTAATGTCTTGAATCTAGTGTTATAGGATAAATCGGTATATGCGGACATTAACAGATCTCCCTAGATCCACCTAGATCTAGAACAAACCAGGACAGAACATGATGCTTTCCCTAAGTTATGATCATTGAATTTGTCATTGAAGAAGGAATAAGTGGTGTACCTTTAGATATTGCTTCATTATGTCTTTTTTGTCCCTGCTTCACTTTGGTAGCCTTGTGATATCAGATCTACAACGACACAATTGACCAAGGTGAAAGCAACAATAATACATTCAATGAAGACTTAAACATGTGATCAAGGAGTCATGTAATAAAATAAGAGTGATTTTATGGGAAAGGGACATGCCACTATATTATATNCCCCCCAAAGTATGAGGCTGGAACTCGTGACAGCCGAAATACTTTGTAAAATGTGTGTGTGTGTCAGAAACCAGGATCGCACCTAATCGGAAACCCCCAAACAAGCAAGCATCTACAGAATATAATACCATCTCTGAGGTAGGCATTCCCATGTTCAGACCACAAATGAATGAAATCACAAATGTAGGCCATGGCCACCAATCATACACCATGGATCCATGTCACTAAAATGCTACATAGCCACCAGGAATACACTATGGAACTATGTTAGAAGATTTAGATTAGGACATAGCCACATGACATACAAAGTGGATCTATGTGTCGATACAAATCATAAATACTCCATCGCAACCTAGACCAAAAATATGAGACCTAGGGTCTTCAATCCCGTCGTCTGAAAGTACGAATCTAGCCATGTGATTACATGTGTCGAAGTCGAACATGATGGAAACCACTTGATTATTGGTCATTGATGAAAAACATTAACAAGTGCGAGGGAAATCACCATTGATGTCAATGACTCCCAAGGTACTTGAGTACAATCTGAATGAATGTGAATAAATGAGTCGAAGTCGAACACTCGGTGGGATCTCTCGATCAGTGACCAATGATGTGAATCCATTGTCGAAAGCGAAGAGACATGTCATTAAGGCATGCAGGTTCTAAGGTACCAAATGATTTCTACGTCTTATTCTCAGATAATGAGTTGGATTCGACGGAAAAATACTTGTCATGGGAGGGCCTTGATGTATCCCCCATTAATGACACGAAATAAGTAATAGATTTTTAGGGTAAGTCAAAGTATAAATATGATTTGAAATGGACACAGGTAAGGCTGACATGGTAAGAATCGACAACTGCAGATGGCCAACTCAATGGAGGGCTTGTTTTGACTTCTCTTGAACATATGAACGACACGACAATGGTCTTGGCAGCATTGACTCAAAGACGACTCAAGATATGACCTTGCAGCAAGTCAGACGAGAGACAAATGGATTTTCAAACCCGAATTCAAATGATGAACAGGGGGTGTCATGTTCAAGAGCGACGCTTACTGCCACTAATACAAATACGAAGGCATATCCCTTTCCCAAAATTTCCCCCACCATTTCTGGTGAGTACCTCTTTATTTTTACACAATCTTGAGGAAGATTACATATGTTTTTCAATGTAAGCTCATCCTTCGGACGAGTCCCTTGGAGTACATTTAACGAACCCTAGGAAGGAGTGGTTCGGTCCCATATGGGTCTTTCGATGTTTGTTTAACAAGTCCAAAGAAAGAAAACTGAGGAGTTTTTCATGTTTAGAGAGTCTGAAAAACACTTAAAGAGAACTCTCTCAGTTCCTTTTTCGTAAAGTAGCCTAATGAGACCGAAAAAGAGATAAATTATCGCTCAATGAACATTTTCTTCAAATACTTTAACGAGCGTGAAAAGAACAATATTGCTCAGCAATATTTTCATGTTCAGAGAGTCTGAAAAGAGCTTAAAGGGAACTCCAGAGAGTTCATTTTTCATATAACCTTTACAAGTTCGAAAAAGTGATAAAAGTATACTCGGCTACATTCTCATCGATTTACGAGCATGAGAAAGAACAAAGACTAAGCTCGGTAACTTATTCTCATGTATTTATGAGCATGAGAAAGAACAAAGACTAAGCTCAGGATTGTTTTCATTTTTACGCAAGCTTTAAAACAAAACAAAATTGTGCTTGGGATAGATTTATTTTTTACACAAGCTTAAAACTAAACAAAACTATGCTTGGACCTGGTTTCATTTTTACACAAGCTTGAACCAAAGTAAAAACTATGCTTGCGACTTCCCAACGCATGGTCAGTACTTAGTGCCCAGCTTAAGAAACTAGCGGCTCTACTTCAGCATGAAGTCCAGAGGCTAAAAGTATTGGCCCCCAAGCTTCGTTTCGTCCAACAGCACAGGTGGATGAAATGAAACTTCAAATTCTAGACGAAGGACTTGACTCAAGAAGAGAGGGGGAAAACTATTTCATTTTTTAACGATCTTGACATAGGAGAAGAACTATGCTCATGACTCTAAGGTATAATCCCCAGACCACTGTTTCATTTTTTAACGAGCTTGACACGGAAATGAGAACTATGCTCATAACCTATGTTTCATTTTTTAATGAGCTTGAAATAATAAAATCAAGCTCAAATACCTATGTTTCATTTTTTAACGAGGTTGCCTCAAAGATGCAAAAACTATCCTCGACTCTCTTCTTGATCATGGATGCCAAGAGGACAATGCTCTGGAAGGACACCATGTCAAGGGACAAAACTCGGTCATGGCTTCCAAGAGGTCTTCATTGGAAGGAAGAAACACACTCTGGAAGGACACCATGTCGAGGNCCCCCCAAAGTATGAGGCTGGAACTCGTGACAGCCGAAATACTTTGTAAAATGTGTGTGTGTGTCAGAAACCAGGATCGCACCTAATCGGAAACCCCCAAACAAGCAAGCATCTACAGAATATAATACCATCTCTGAGGTAGGCATTCCCATGTTCAGACCACAAATGAATGAAATCACAAATGTAGGCCATGGCCACCAATCATACACCATGGATCCATGTCACTAAAATGCTACATAGCCACCAGGAATACACTATGGAACTATGTTAGAAGATTTAGATTAGGACATAGCCACATGACATACAAAGTGGATCTATGTGTCGATACAAATCATAAATACTCCATCGCAACCTAGACCAAAAATATGAGACCTAGGGTCTTCAATCCCGTCGTCTGAAAGTACGAATCTAGCCATGTGATTACATGTGTCGAAGTCGAACATGATGGAAACCACTTGATTATTGGTCATTGATGAAAAACATTAACAAGTGCGAGGGAAATCACCATTGATGTCAATGACTCCCAAGGTACTTGAGTACAATCTGAATGAATGTGAATAAATGAGTCGAAGTCGAACACTCGGTGGGATCTCTCGATCAGTGACCAATGATGTGAATCCATTGTCGAAAGCGAAGAGACATGTCATTAAGGCATGCAGGTTCTAAGGTACCAAATGATTTCTACGTCTTATTCTCAGATAATGAGTTGGATTCGACGGAAAAATACTTGTCATGGGAGGGCCTTGATGTATCCCCCATTAATGACACGAAATAAGTAATAGATTTTTAGGGTAAGTCAAAGTATAAATATGATTTGAAATGGACACAGGTAAGGCTGACATGGTAAGAATCGACAACTGCAGATGGCCAACTCAATGGAGGGCTTGTTTTGACTTCTCTTGAACATATGAACGACACGACAATGGTCTTGGCAGCATTGACTCAAAGACGACTCAAGATATGACCTTGCAGCAAGTCAGACGAGAGACAAATGGATTTTCAAACCCGAATTCAAATGATGAACAGGGGGTGTCATGTTCAAGAGCGACGCTTACTGCCACTAATACAAATACGAAGGCATATCCCTTTCCCAAAATTTCCCCCACCATTTCTGGTGAGTACCTCTTTATTTTTACACAATCTTGAGGAAGATTACATATGCTTTTCAATGTAAGCTCATCCTTCGGACGAGTCCCTTGGAGTACATTTAACGAACCCTAGGAAGGAGTGGTTCGGTCCCATATGGGTCTTTCAATGTTTGTTTAACAAGTCCAAAGAAAGAAAACTGAGGAGTTTTTCATGTTTAGAGAGTCTGAAAAACACTTAAAGAGAACTCTCTCAGTTCCTTTTTCATAAAGTAGCCTAATGAGACCGAAAAAGAGATAAATTATCGCTCAATGAACATTTTCTTCAAATACTTTAACGAGCGTGAAAAGAACAATATTGCTCGGCAATATTTTCATGTTCAGAGAGTCTGAAAAGAGCTTAAAGGGAACTCCAGAGAGTTCATTTTTCATATAACCTTTACAAGTCTGAAAAAGTGATAAAAGTATACTCGGCTACATTCTCATCGATTTACGAGCATGAGAAAGAACAAAGACTAAGCTCGGTAACTTATTCTCATGTATTTATGAGCATGAGAAAGAACAAAGACTAAGCTCAGGATTGTTTTCATTTTTACGCAAGCTTTAAAACAAAACAAAATTGTGCTTGGGATAGATTTATTTTTTACACAAGCTTAAAACTAAACAAAACTATGCTTGGACCTGGTTTCATTTTTACACAAGCTTGAACCAAAGTAAAAACTATGCTTGCGACTTCCCAACGCATGGTCAGTACTTAGTGCCCAGCTTAAGAAACTAGCGGCTCTACTTCAGCATGAAGTCCAGAGGCTAAAAGTATTGGCCCCCAAGCTTCGTTTCGTCCAACAGCACAGGTGGATGAAATGAAACTTCAAATTCTAGACGAAGGACTTGACTCAAGAAGAGAGGGGGAAAACTATTTCATTTTTTAACGATCTTGACATAGGAGAAGAACTATGCTCATGACTCTAAGGTATAATCCCCAGACCACTGTTTCATTTTTTAACGAGCTTGACACGGAAATGAGAACTATGCTCATAACCTATGTTTCATTTTTTAATGAGCTTGAAATAATAAAATCAAGCTCAAATACCTATGTTTCATTTTTTAACGAGGTTGCCTCAAAGATGCAAAAACTATCCTCGACTCTCTTCTTGATCATGGATGCCAAGAGGACAATGCTCTGGAAGGACACCATGTCAAGGGACAAAACTCGGTCATGGCTTCCAAGAGGTCTTCATTGGAAGGAAGAAACACACTCTGGAAGGACACCATGTCGAGGGCTGCGACAGGAGTAAAGAGATCAGGCTCTAACAACCCTATCGAAGAGATCACCATGTCAACTACTAGATCTAAGTCATCAGAAGTTGAAGCCATGGGAGACAATGCCACATAATTGACCTGTGGCGGGGGAAATACCGTCTACATATAAGAACCATTTAGGGAAGCAATCCAGTTGGGGTCAACGAACGAAAGTTGATCAATAGTCACAACTCGTCCATCGTGAGGGAAAGATATCACACGAAAAAGAGTAGACACAATAGCTTTCATGGCATAGACATAGTCTCTCCCAAGGAGCAAAGTGAAATCTAAGGGGTCTTGGACTACCATGACATCAATAAAGATAGTTTTCCCTCCCAAAGTTACAAGAAACTGAGGAAGGGTCCCTAAATGTTGATTGGTTCTTCTGTTAAAAGCTAACAGATTCTGTGTAACCGGCACAAGTTGAGGAAAACCCAAATCTTGCCAAGCAAAAGAGGACAAAATACTAACGGATGCACCTTCATCTATCAGTGTTTGAGGAACGTCTAGACCACAAACATGTACTGAAATATGGAAAGGAATGTTAGAGGGAAGACGAGGTCTAGTTAGCACACCCCAATCAAAATGGATGGCCTCATTACTTGGAGGAGGTTCCATGAGAGAAGGAGGAATGTCCCTCGGCACGGTAGATTCTGTATCAACGAGAAAAATGTGGGCAGTATCAGGTTTACTCTCTATTGGGAGAGTAGGATCGATCGATGACGAGACCATATCGACCACTTGGGTTTCATTCTCTAAGGGGAGAATGGGGTCGACGGGTGGAAACAGATCGACCACTTGGGTTTCACTCTCTAATGGGAGAGTGGGATTGACCGATGAAGGGATCGGATCAACCACTTGGGTTTCACTCTCTGGAGGGAGAGTGGGGTTAACCGAAGATGGGATCGGATCAACCACTGTGTCAATTAGTTCAACTAAGGATGTGACCAAATTGATGACATGATCAATCGGATTAACCAACGAAGGGACCAGATTAATCGTTCCATCAACTACAGGTGCATCAATAGAAATATTGTGATAAACGGTTGGGAGTTGCGGCTGTGAAACAGTCATGTCTTCCAGGAATTTTGAGGCTTCATCCATATGAGGGAAAAGGTGAGTTATATGACTCCCTTGGCATAACATACACGGGAACTTGACTCTACTTTTCTTCTTCCCAACAGTATCGTGACTAGTTGACGGGAGTTCATCAG
>JZKD02S0512473.1:4596-16817 GCA_000966675.3 Picea glauca | reverse complement strand
AGGAAGGAAGGAGTTGGAGGGGGGATTATTCTACGGGAGTGGAGAAGGATTTTGGGAGCTCTGAGTATTGCAGGGAGAGTGATATTTTGGGAGTTTGGATTGTAGCAGTGCACCGAGGTTGTTGGGGGTTTTGGGCTCGGAGGGCCAGGATATCCGTTGATATCCTGGGGCTAGTGAGCTAACTAGTCGGCAGGGAGGACGGTTTTGGGGAGTGTTCTAAAGAAGCGGGAAGGAAGCAAGTTGCAGTCAACAAGAAGGATTATTAGCATCAGAGTTAAGGTATTTAATTCAAATTTATGCATTGTTTTAATTAGATTTATTACTCATTGATAAATTTTACTTGCGTAAGTGTTGAGAAAATTTGGAATTATTCTTCTTTTATAAACCTAGTAGAAATTACTGTACATTTGGTAGAATTACTAGATGTTAATTTAAAACCGGTCTTTACAATTAGGGATTTTTACTGAATAGGAATTTCTTACCAAAAAATATCTAGGGAAGTGCACCCTACCTTAGTGCATCTTTTGGCATCTTGAGCGCACCTTTTCAGTGGCAAGATTCTTTAAGTAAAACCCTAGTTTTGAATAGTACTAGAAAACCAGGAAACCAGAACCAGTACTAGAAGTACCAGTCGAGATTTGTGTAGGTCAAGTTTCAAGGACTAAAACTTGGAATTTTTTGAAACAGTTAGCTCCAGCCAATTCACCTTAGCCCAGTGCATCTCTTGGTAAGTTTAGATTCATTTTCTAAGTACTTTTATTTTCTGGTCATTTTCCTAGCTCCAGGTCAAGATGTATGCAAGTTAGAAGGTGTAGAAAACTTGTGTGCCTGAAAGTACAGAATTGGACTCATTATTGAAGAGAATGACCTTTCAAAATTTATAAAAGAAAATGTATCGGAACCCGAAGAAGAAGCAACCCAAGAGAAGTACAAGAAGGATATGATTAGGGCCAAAAGGATAATTGCAGATTCCATTAAAGACCACTTGATCCCTCAAGTGTCTTCTAAGAATAATCCAAAATAGATGTTCGATTCCCTAACCAGAATGTATGAAGGAAAGAACATCAACCGAAAAATGAACTTGAGAACCCAACTCAAGAATACAAAGATGCAAAAAGGAGAAACTGTTGAATATTATTTCTCTAGGTTTTCTCAATTCAAAGAACAGTTAGAAGCAATTGGAGACATCTTTGATGAAGATGAACTCATCATGACAAATCTTAATGGTCTCACAAGACCTTGGGATGCCTTCATCCAAACTATTTGTGCAAGAAAAGAGAAACTCCAATTTGATAGTCTATGGGCAGAATGTGTTCAAGAAGAAGCAAGAGTGGTCAACCGAGAAGTTGTACTATTAAGGGATGAGTATCAATCCCTAGTTGCTCATGCTAAAGGAGGAAATAAAAGGTCTCGTTTCCAAAAGGAGACCAATTTTCATAAAGAATATCACCCTCCAAAGAGATTCCATAAATATCATAAGGGTCAAAGAAAGGAAAAAGACTTCTCCTCTTATCAAAGTTATCATTGTGATAAGATGGGACACATTGATAAGAACTTTCTTTCCAAAAGGGAAGAATACATGAACAAAAATAAAAAAATACATCATGCCCATGCAGTTGAAGATGATGAGCCACCCAAGAAGTTGACTAAAGAAGAAATTGAAGATTATGGTTTGTTTTCTACCCTCTTAGGATCTGTGACACTCAGATGTAGCCTTAAATCACTCTACTGAAAATACTTATGAACTTTGGCATAGAAGACTAGCTCACATCAACTACAAATACTTATCATATGTAAGCAAGGTAGTTATAGGTTTACTAGAATTTAAGGTTGATCATGAAGGTGTATGCAAGGGATGTGCACAAGGAAAGAACATAAAGAATCATTGTCCAAAGAGTGACATTAAAGAAGAAGGAATCTTGGAACTCATCCACTCTGATGGATGTGGTTCAATGCCATCAACCCCTCTAAGAGGGTATGTATACTATGTATCATTTATTTATGATTACTCTCGTAAGACTTGGGTTTATTTCTTGAAATCAAAAGATGAAGTACTTGGAAAGTTCAAGGAATTCAAATCCTTGGTAGAAAACCTCTATGAAAGAAAAATCTAGATACTCAGGTCAGATAATGGAGGAGAGTACACCTCAAATGAATTTGGAAGATTTTGAAAATATGTCGGGATTAAGAGGGAGCTCGCCACTCCCTATAATCCTCAACAAAATGGTGTAGCAAAAAGAAAGAATAGAAAAATTAGGGAAGAATTAAAGACGATGGTTCACGATCAAGATTTTCCAATGCACTTATGGGTTGAAGCAGCAAGAACAATAGTTTATTTCCAAAACAGATTATCCCATAGTGCACTTGGATTCAAAACCACCGAAGAAATGTTCACCGGAAAGAATTCATAAGTAAGTCATCTCCAAATATTTGGTTGTCCAATATTTGTACATATTCCAAAAGAAAAGAGAACTAAGCTGGATCCCTCAGGAAAGAAGGGAATATTTGTTACATATTATGAGGTCTCTAAGGCCTTCAGAATTTACATACCAGGTTACCATCATATTGAGATCAACATATATATAACCTTTGATGAAAATGCGGGACTCAAGAGATCAAGGAAATGCCATCTTAAAGAAGTATATGGAGAAGAACCTATAGCTCCCAAAGTTGCAAAACCCATTAAGGAAGTTATAGTTACCCCTGATGATGAGATTCCAAAAGATCATGATATGATAGAATCTCAAGAACCTCCCCATATGATGATCTCTCACAAGATAAAGCCAGCTTGGGCAAGAGAACTTATTCAAGATGGAGAGAAGTATGGTGCCCCAGAAGGAACCATGAGACAAAGTAAGAAACCTAAGCCATTCTCCAGCTATATGGCCTTGATGTGTGATCTTGTAGAAAAGGAACCTACTTGCTTTGAAGAATCCATTCAGAAGAAAGAATGGGTGTATTCCATGACAAAATTGTACTAGTACATTATAAAGAATGATTTATGGGAAGTAGTTCCCAGACCAAAGAAAAAAGATGTGGTATCTTCCAAGTGGATATACAAGATAAAACACACTGTAGACGGAAGTATTGAAAAACATAAATCAATATTTTTGGCTCGTTGTTTTTCTCAAAAGGAAGGTATTGATTATGAAGAGACATTTTATCCTGTAGACAGATACACTTCTATTAGAACCATGATATCTCTTGCAGGTAAGATGAAGTGGAAGCTACACTAGATGGATGTGAAAACAACCTTCTTAAATGGTGTTATTGAAGAAGAAGTGTGTATAGAACAACCACAAGGGTTTGAAGTTAAATATAGAAAGACTCATGTCTACAGGTTGAAGAAAACTTTGTACGGGCCGAAGCAAGCTCCTAGAGCTTGGTATGGAAGAATTGATAGTTTCCTGACAAGATTAGGCTTTACCAAGAGTAAAGTTGATTCTAACATTTACTTCAAGGTTATGAATGATGAGTCGGTTATATTTCTACTATATGTGGATGACTTATTCTTAACAGGAGAAGAAAAGTGCATCACAGAGTGTAACAAGAAGCTCTCTATAGAGTTTGAGAAGAAATACCTAGGCCCGATGCATTATTTCTTAGGTCTTGAAGTTTGCTAGAGTCTAGAGAATATCTTCCTTAACCAAGGGAAGTATGAAGTCGAAATACTGAAGAGATTTGACATGTTAGAATGTAAATCCATGAACAAACCCATGGAAACAAATTTGAAGCTCTTGGTTGATACTTCGTCAGAGTTGGTTGATGCTACTCTATATAGACATATTATTGGTTCGTTGATGTATCTGATGAATACCAGGCTAGATATATGATTTGTTGTGAACACCTTGAGTTTGTATCTAGTAGAGCCTAGAGGTGTTCACCTTGTAGCTGCAAAGCATGTGATGAGATACCTTAATGGTATGTTGGATTATGGTCTCTATTATACTGGAGATCGTGACTTCAGACTGTATGGTTATACTGATTCAGATTGGGCTAGAAGTTCTTCTGATAGAAAGAGCACTTCAAGATGTTGTTTTAGTTTGGGGTCAGCCATAACTTCATGGAAAATAAGGAAGCAATCTAGTATTGCTCTCAGCATGGAAATACTGGAGTAGTAGGAAAAATAACCCGATCTTGATTGAGGTCATCAAGAGATTGAATTTGTTGGTAATGCCACAACCCCAACCATACACCATGTGTTGGTTGAGCCAGGGACGATACCTCCACATTAAAATACTATGTCATCTATCATATAGCATCAATCCCTTCAAAGATGAGGTACTATGTGATATTGCCCCACTTGAAGTTTGTGATTTCCTTTTAGGACAACCCTATATGTGAAAATGTCATGTTGTTTATGATTCAAGGCCTCGTAGTGTCATTGTTACTATGGGAGGTAAAATCTACAGGGTATTAGAGGTAGTCTCAACTACTACAGTTTCCTTGATCTCGGCAAAGTAGTGGCAAAAGATAATCTCTCAGACCAAAAAATGTATCCTCTTCATGGTAGGGTCGAAAGGTGAACTGAAGGTCACTAAGACCACCATCACCTCATCACAGGGCCTCTCTTCTCAGTAGGAGTAGGTGAATAATATTATGGAGGAATACAAATATATCTCCACCTCACTTACAACTGTGCCTCCACATTATCAGGTCAAACATTCAATTGACTTGATATGTAATGTCCATTTCCCTAATGGCCCAATATACGTGGTGCTCCTTTACCTAATGGCCCAATATACAGACACTCTCTTCTGGATAATGAGGATATAAATTTTCAAACTCATGAGCTCATACAAAAGGACACATTCGACCAAGCTCCTCACCTTGTGGGAGCCCAATTGTATTGGTGCGGAAGAAGGACAAGACATGGTGGTGATGTATTGATTACAGAGCCCTAAAAAAAATCATTGTTAGGAACCAATACATGGTCCCCCAGATTGACAATATTTTTGATCAACTTAAGGATTCCAAGTTATTTAGTAATATTGATCTGAAGTTAGGCTACCACCAAGTCCCAATTGAATAAAAAAAAGTATGGAAGACTTCCTTCAAGTCTAAAGAAGGCCTTTTCGAGTGGTTGGTCATGCCTTTTGGTTTGACTAATGCTCTGGAAAAATTCATGAGGATGATGGATGAAATATTGTAGTCATTCACAAACTCTTTTGCGGTCATATATTTGTATGACATCCTCATCTTCAGCATAACTTGGGAAAAACATTTGCAACACATTCAGCAGATCCTGAGCACTATTCAACAACATAAATTATATGCTAATTTAAAGAAATTATCAATTGACATGCAAAGAATTCAATATCTAAGATACATCATGAATGAACATGGGGTGCATATGAACCCAACCAAGATCCAAGGCATTCATGATTGGCCATCCCCAACGACTCTAACCAATCTCTGCATCTTCTTGGGCCTTGCCAACTTCTACTGTAGGTTTTTGTTGGGGCTCTCTCATATCATATGGCCATCCAAGTGACCAAGGGTGGAGATAAATAAAAAAATGTCTAGTTCGAGTCACAACAGAAAGCATTCAAGGATCTAAAATGTCGCATCTACTTGGAACCAGTCCTCACTCTCCCATACTTGCAACAGTCATTCAAGATTGAGATAGATGCTTCTGATTATGCTATCGGTGCAGTCCTAACTCAGCATGGACATCAAGTGGTGTATCAAAACGAAACACTATCTTATATTTCTCGCAGGCATCCCACCTATGACAAGGATATGCACTCATTGTGAAAGCATGTCGATAGTGGAAGTATTATATTTTGGGAAAGGAAACAATCATCCACACTAATCACAAACCTCTACAATTCATGTAGAAACAATGAATGTTACATAATGACTTCCAATAGAAGTGGTCCACCTACTTGCAACAATTCCACTTGAACATTAAGTACAAGAAAGGAAACACAAATCATGTTGCAGACTACCTCAGCTAGCCCTTGGTTGTAGCACTAACCATATTTCTCAAATCTTATGGGCATGATACCTCTATGTGGCTCTAATTTTATGAAAATGACCTTGAATTCACTACTACATATCAAACATTGGGTGCAGGTAAACAAGTTCCAAACTTTCACCTCTAAGATGCACTTTTGTGCTATCTAGGCCACCTGTGTGTTCCTTCAAGTGAGCATGCAAAAATAATTTTGGAGGCACATTACAGTCGGGTGGCAAGGCACATCAATGTGGAGAAGATAGTCACATTACTTCAAAAGTATTTCTATTGGCCAAAACTCCAACATGATGTTAAAAATTATCCATATTAGAACTTTAAATGATCATATTTTCTTTTATCCACACATGGTATCTTTTCCATTTACCTACACCTACTAGATTTTCAATCTTCTCATATTAATCTGAACTGAAATCAATGCATCATATTGATTTGCACTGTGTCATGGATGAAATCAATGTGACTATTTGTTTTCTCTACATCATTTTTCATTGTATCATCATTGAAATCAATGCACTTTAATGTTTTACATTATGTAATGGATGAAATCAATGCAACATACACTGAAACCAATGCATGAACACTAAAATGAAGGTGATATATTAAAATCAACACAACAGATAAAAAGCATTTAAACTAGTGCATGAACTCTAAAATGAAGGTAATATATTGAAATCATTTCAACAAACACTAAAATAAATTCATTCCATTGTACATGATCCATTTCCTCATTATGAAAGGACATAATCAAGTAATTGAACAAATCAATATAAAATAAGAGTTGTTTTCTAATTTATCTATTATGAGTTCAATATATATCTTATTTATCATTTTCTCATATGCATCTTTGGGTGTTTTCTAATTTTTCTATTCTTATTTATCTATTATGAATTCAATAGATATCTTATTTATAATTTTCTTATATGATTTTTTGGTGAGTTTTGTCATAGAATATAGTTACACAATTCTTTCAATATCATAGAATAGAATTATAGAATTACACTAACTGCAATGTCATATGATATTTTCTTTGTTTTATCTTATTTGGGAAATGGTGGCTATGATCATATTTTACAAATTTTGCATAGTCACACTTATTATTTTTAACTCTTTCTTTTGACAAAAACATTTAATCAAATCAAATAGTGCAACACATTGTTTTTGCAATGTTAGTGAATTATACCACTAATTCCATTTTATTCAACTCTATATCATAATATCTAACCGAATTGATTATAACTGAAATTTGATAAATTATGAGTAAATTACAAATATGTTTTTGGATATTACTCTATGAAATACAAATAACAACTAAATTATTTTAATAATATGTCTCCTTTGTCTTTCTTTTAAAAACAAATATGCTTTCATAATATAATAAGTCTTAAATGTAGGTTATCTAATATCTCGACATCATTTAAATGATTCTAATTCAACCACCAAGTAATGTAAATTTTTTAAGAAACCAAACAAAATACACATGTTGAAAATGGATCCCATAATAATGACTTTGTTGTTGGGTCATACATACAATCAAAAGCAATGAAAGGAAATGGATAGTGAACCGCTACTTGCACCTTCCTTTCCCTTCTTCCATAATCATGAATAGGGACTTTCTCCCTCATCCTACAACATGCAACCATTAGTAGAATAAATAATTCCTCTCCTCTCCCCTAATAAATTAGATTAAATCAAGATTATGTTCAAGAATAGTGTACAATTTGTATTAAACATGCATGTTGGTTAAGATTACTCAATGTTTGGGGTCAGTTGTCTATTACTTTTTCCATTTGATGTGAGTGTGTAAGACTGATACAACTATTATCAATCAATGCTAGGTCATTGCATATGAAATGCTTAGATAGTTATTTTTTATTTTTGTAGTTTTTAGCTTTTTATGGCCATTACTTATTTGTGTTTAGCTCTGCTTTATGAACATTGAGCACATATGTAAAAAATATCTATTATGGATTAAAGGTTAGCGAGTTATAATTTTCTCATTTATTATCATAGTTTCAATCTTATAATTACCAGTCAAGTCACATAAAATAGGGCATTTTCTATAGGCTCAAGTGTTCTCATGCTTCTAGCTTCACGTGTGAGGTCTACAAAAATGACAAATTTAGCTCCACAAAGTTCAACAATGTCAATGTCTATGGCAACTGAGAATCAAAGTTGTTCGTGCCAACCGAATCAAGTGAATGAGTTCCTGATTCTTACTTGTTGATGCTTATAATTTTCTACATATCAAAAATAATCTTGAGAATATCACTTATAACCTTCGGTAGATCTTTGACATATCTATAGCACATCAACAAGTGTTTTTATTTTACAATTTTTTTTATTAAAACTAAAGAAATATATCTATCTTTGGTTTTAAACTTTAGATTAGAGACTGCGTTCTATTTTTTATTTACTCAGTATTTTTTTATTTTTTTAAAGTGACATGTGTTATCTCTAGGTTGAGCACAAAAGGAATTACACATCTCCCTCATATTAGGTTATAGAAAGTACCTCTTATTACAATAAACAGGATAGAGGAAACACTACACCAAAATAGCCCAAGGCAATGCTTTATTGCTAAATGGATATAGTGTTTGTTTGTTTTCATCAATCAAAAGAATATTTTGAAGTTGAAGTTTATCTAAAAAACTATAGAGTTTTGAAGTTCAAGTTTATCTAAAAAGCTATAGAGTTTGTTTGTATTTATCAATCAAAAGAATGTTATGCAAATGAAGTTTAATAGAACCAATGCCTTCCATAATTGAATGGGGAATTGAGTGATATATGCTTACCCATCAACCAAATCCACAAATCATTAATAATAAACTACAACAAATCCACAAATCAAAGATAAAAAAAATTAAAATCACAAAAAACAGTATATAGTGAATTAAAAAAAAAAAAAATTACACCATTACATGAAATATATTTTAAGTCACTCAAAACCACCTCTTATCCATCATAATTTAAAGAAGCAATCTATGATCATATTAATTCACTTATGTTAAGTTAAATTATTAAAATTGTAATCTCCCATCAAGAATTGTAATTATACAAATTTTAGAGCATTGAGAATTTTATGAGTAATTCAAATTGTCACAATATGTCCTTTAGGAATTATAATTATTCCATTGGAAACTGTAATAATGAAATACTAATAGAATTGGAAATTGTAATTACAAAATGGTCCTTACTATAATTTGCAAGATGTTATAGATTAAGAGATAGAAACAAGGGCTTGAGAATAAATTTTGCATGTGAGATATGCCCAAGAGTAATCAACTAATTGCATTGATTTTAACAATGATATAACTTAAAATAATAAGATATGTTGATTTCACTAAAATGCAATGCATTGATTTAAAGAAATATATATAATATTTGGAATTGTAACTCTAAAATATAGACACCTTTTGGGAATTCTAATTATCCCATTGGAAATTGTGATTATAAAACAAGGAGAGAATTGGAAATTGTAATTATGAAACAACACTTCTATTTGCAAGAAGTTATAGATGATAGAACCTAGGTTTTGAACATGAAATAAATATTATATTGATAAAGAAAGAGGAAATCGTTCAACTACCTTAGTTTTAGTGAAAATATGGTCCATTGATTTTGACATTGATACAATATATAAGAGCATTCTAAATAATGGCACTGATTTCACCACTATAGTGCAAAATAAGGTGCATTGATTTCAACAATGATGCAATGCATTGATTTCAACACTGAGATAGTGCAAATTATCTAGTAAAATAACTTTAGCAATAATACAATGCAAAACAATTTCAAGATTCATATTATAATGTTGTAAAAGTGGTCTTAAGTCCATTGCTTGGTTTCCTTTATTTGATTCTTCTCTTTTATTATATTGTTAAGATATATACAATGCATTAATGCATTAAAACCAAAAACATGAAATAAAATGTAAAAAGAATTATGATAAACATATGAGGTTGGAGAAAGTACGGATTAATATTTGAAAGAAAAAGAAGCAAGGTATGACCTTTAATGCAATATGAAAAGATAAAAAAGCTACTAGGTGTAATTATAAGAAAAGATGAAGATAAATTAAAATTGATCATTGCAAACTATCTAATCTATCCATTATAATAATTTTGCTACTTCTTACTCTTCACCTTATTCTTCATGTAACATATGCATAATGATCATCTAAAATTTTGACATTGTCAACAAAAACTAAAATTTTGACATTGTCAACAAAAACTAAACCCATAGTAAATCCATCT
The DNA here is from genome assembly GCA_000966675.3 of Picea glauca. Taxonomy (NCBI): domain Eukaryota; kingdom Viridiplantae; phylum Streptophyta; class Pinopsida; order Pinales; family Pinaceae; genus Picea; species Picea glauca. Next base: position 6,584 of record JZKD02S0512473.1, on the reverse strand, counting down.
TAATTTGAATGGATCAAATCCATTAAACCTTTGATTTCAAAATTAAAATGAATTTGACTTATATATAATTTTATTTTTTTTCATTAAAAATTTATTAACCATCTCCTCTTAACAATTTTATCTTGATTGTAGGAATATAGGCTGAGTGGGCCTAATGGTTAAAAACATGTGTTTCTTCCTAAGACGTCACAGGTTCAAATCTAATCGATAATAATTAATTTAGATTATTCATAATTTAAAATAAATTAATATATCAATTAGATTTAGCTTGGGTGGTTGGGAGAAATGATTGATATCTTACCCACCCAAGTTCAATTTCTACTAGTAACCTCACTTATAACCACAACCATGAATTACATTAAAACATGATATAAAAATAACCAATAATAATTATCTTCACTAAAATATTAACAACTAAAATATAATAAATTACTACCTAAAAACAAATAAAATAACATATTCCAAAAAAACATGTGTTATTTATTCTAACCTTATTTTTTTACTTGCTTCAACATTACCAACTTTATTTATAATAAAGAGTACATGTAATTACATCGAGTAAACCATCGTTTTAGCAACCACCTCTGGCATGTTTGTTAATTCAATGTTTACTTGATATGTCTTTTTGGCATCTTATTTGAAAAAGATGGATCAACTACGTTTTACTTTCCTTTGCATTGATAACATTTCTCAAAAAGTCCAAAATTGTGAACTTGCTTGATCAGATTGGAAACGCTGGCCCAACTTCCCAAACAAAATCCGAGGACAGCGATCAAGACAACTATTGCAGCATTTATTGCCACAACTCCATTCCACTTGGGCATCCATGATGGAAGTTTCTCCGCGGCTTCCTACAAAAATCACAGATTACTTGATTGTAACATCCTTTATTCTGATTGTTACAGACAGTAATATTCTTCACAGATTACTTGACTGCAACATTCTTTACTGTGATTGTTACAGACTGTAATATTCTTCACAGACTACTTGATTCTAACATTCTTTAATGTGACTGTTACAGACTGTGATATTCTTTACTGTGATTGATACAGCTGCATGGTGTAAAAAATATTCATATAGATAAAAGCCATGGAGTGTTCCACGGCAGCAAAGCAGAAAATTATGTATTCGTACCTCTCGTGAGGTCTTTGTCTTGTAAACTAAGATGTAGGCAACGCAAGGGACTATGTAAACGGAGAAGCTCATAATCAGAGACCCAATCATAGAGTTCAGTGGTCCGAAGAAAGGGAAAACCAATGCCAGCAACCAAAGTAAGAGCACCACTGGCACTCTGCACACAACACGGATCAGGTAAGTTGATCCGTGCACTCCCAAGACCTTCTCCCACATGAAGTTCAATGGCATCACATACAACCCAAATGCCAGTGCCTGCATTCATCGAAAAGAGCCCAATCAGCATTAAATTKTCAGGAAAATGCAGAGCCRCCATTGTAAGTTTMAGTGAMTRTTATTGTTGGGTMGGAAARTRCAGAGCCACCAATGKCAAGTTTCAGTRAATATWAYTAAGTTGGGTCGAAGTACCCAGGGGTAAGTGTCAATATAACTAAGTTGGTMTTGTGAGAATTTGTTGGATCTGTATATTTGTGTGGTTAATTYTGTATAATCCAAGTKAAGCAKGGATTTTTTAGYAAGYTGAATYCAGAAAATCYATTTCTGRATTCAGAAATGCAATTTAAAYAAYWGAAAATTGTTGTGATTTYTWACMAATTTATGTAGCATAGATYCATCTTAAGCTCGGATCTATCAAGAGYCTAGAGGGATTCAATCTTTCAAGRTGAAAACYTTTTTTARAGTGCAAAACTTGARGAAAGGTTAAARRTTTGCAACTCTAGAAATTTGATCCCTYTTMGTCCTTGATAGATYWGGGGTTAAGATGGATCTATKATGGTGGTGCTWTATACCTGTTTTGRTTATYKTATCATKGATTAATTCATYYCYCYTATTMTWWAYGTGTTTATTTATTTAKA
>JZKD02S0512418.1:0-16817 GCA_000966675.3 Picea glauca | reverse complement strand
CATTGCCAATGCATACCATACCATTTCCATTTCCATTGAAAATACCAATGCATACCATACCATACCATACCATTGCCAATTCATATTATACAATGGCAAGGCAATGCATACCATTTCCAATGAAAACCATTTCCATTGCCAATGTATACCATTGCCATTGCCAATGGCAATGCATACCATTCCATACCATACCATACCATTACCATCGCACTTGCCAATGCCAATGCATACTGTACCATACCATACCATACCATACCATTTCCAATGCATACCATACAATGGAAAGGAAATTCATACTATTGCCAATGCATACCATTGTCATTTACAATGCATACCATACTATTGTGAGGGAAATCTCCTTACAGACTAGAAAATAGGGTTATACTTTGCATGCAGATATGACCAAGAGAAAACTTACTTTCTACCTTCGTCCCCATACTTAAATCCCATTTCTTTTAGTAAATACATGGCTAGATCAACCTACCTTGTTCGAGGCGTTTGATGTCGATCCTCTTTCGCAATTGATCACTTGTTCAGAGTTCTCCTTCCAAAGCTGACCTGCATACAAGACAAGCAACAACTACACATGCATCTTACCTATAAACTAATGGGTTAGGGATTCAAACCTGTACTTAAAAAACTATGAATAACTCATTAATTGGGACGGGAAAAGCACTTTCTTTATTACTTTGAATGAGTCAACTTACAAAAATTTGAGACCAGCCACCACTCCACGAACCTGATTATGGGCTCCTCTTCAATAGGAATATGCAATTGGGAAGAGTTTCTTTACTCTATTTCTCCCTCTCCAAATGGGACCCCTAGCTCTTCTTTTATAGGTTAGAATAAGCTAGGTATTTGGACGAACCCTTGGCCATGCATGGCCGGAAATTTTAGTTCACTCACCCAAAGCTCTTTGTTCCATCAACAACTTTCCTTTTTTCATGCTTTTGTCTATCCATGCGGGCTATTTTAGGTCAGCTAGTGTGTACACGCATGCAGTAATGGAGTAGGGCATGTGGGCCCTTATAAAAGAGGTTTTTTAAAGAGTTGTTCAGTAGTGCTTTCGACAAAGAAGGGATCTGAGATGGCCTGATGCCAGGTAAGCATGTATGGTGCAAATTAGGGTTATAATAGATGCCCCCTAATCTGTGAGTTTAAAAGAGCATCTGATGGCCAAAATACATTACCAATCTTTACTGATGTGCCGAACAAGTGAGCCCAGGGACCAAGAACTGGGAGGCGTCATCTACAAAATAACAAATGTCTCACTGAGGTGGGCATACCCATGCTTGGGATAAAATAGAATCATGGCTACCAATCAAATACATTGTATATCCATGTCATATAACTATATAAAGAGTAGTTGTGGACAATACACAACGGAGCTACATCTCGAAATCAAAAAGATATACATATAGAGTATCCATCTTCTAGAAGATGATATGGTCAGATGGTTGGAGATGAGGTCTTCAGAGCTCGAGCAACTTCTTCAAAATCTTCAAAACTCAGGTAGGAGTGTAATATGAGTGTACGACTTCACTACCCAGAGGTCTTTGACGTCTCGTCGGTTAGGGACTAGATAATTTTCATGATCAAATTGAAGGTTTCATTGATCTCGAACAAGGACTTGATTGGACATTCAAGATGGTCGGGTATGAGGGCAAGAGATAAATTGTAGAGGGGGCGACTTAGGCTTGGTAGAAACTTCCCTTGGACAACAGAACGATAAATGATGAGACTTAGGCATCATGGCATTAATAATAAGTTTACAAAGCAGGAGGCAATGAAAACTCTCCATATGTTTGGAAGAATAACCAAACGGAGGAGGACACAACTCTATGCATTGAGAAAAGCTTCCTAAGTTCATACTACATCCCATAGTTTGACGAACAAATGGACAGATGTGATTTATCCAAGGGCGACTCATAATGCTTCCAATAAAGAAAATACTTTTCCCTTCCTCTTTTTGGGGTATATTTGATTTTTTTGTCTTTTTCAATAATTTTGGAAAAAGAATAAAGGAATGGTACGTTACAATGGAGGAATGAGTGTTGCAAACATACAAGTTCAAGGCACTAGGACAAGACTGATGTTCAAAATAATGATACTCAGGAAAAATCCTTCAGGGGCCACGAGTGTTAAAATGCAGAAGCAAACTGTTACAAGGCTGGCGTATAAGATATGCAAATGCGTTTAACAAAACACACAATGGTAATGTCCTTCGATGTAAGTTTAATGAGCCCAGAGAAGGTAAGCTCAATGGTTTCTCATATTTAGAGAGTCTGAAAAAACATAAAAGGAGACTCCATTGGGGTACCTTTTTCGAAGATAGTCTAATCGTTTCAAAAAAAGGGTAAACTAGCACCGACAAGATGTCTATTCAAAACCATTTTAACGAGTGTGATAAGGACAAGATCACTCAGCCATTTTTTCATTTTTAAGGAGTTTGAAAAAAACTTAACTATGGACTCCGTTAGGAATTTTCTTTTGGACTAGTTTAACGAGTTTGAAAGAATAAGGTCACTCGACGATCTTTTCAATTTTAGGCAGTCTGAAAAGAGCTTAACTATGGACTCCGTGGGGGTTCCTTCTTCGTAAGCTTAGTCCCTCAGGCCTGAAAAGGGGATGAAATTATACCTGAGAGTACTCTTCTATAGAGTTGAAGTTCCATAGAGTATACCTTTGTTCGTACAGTTGACCGTCCGGACCGAAAAAGGGGTAAACTACCGCCCGAAAGACGTGACTTCAAATTTCAGTTTAACGAGCATGAAAGGCCCCAAGATTGCTCGGAAATATTTTCATGTTTAGAGGGTCTGAAAAGGGCTTAAAAGAAGACCTGTTATTTTTTGGGAGTCCTGAGGGTGAGTTCAAGAGTGAAGAAGAATCATGCAAATGAGGCTCAAACTCGTATTCAGGAAAAACTACAAGGACTCTCGAGCCTACAGTGTTTTAGAGACAGCATGAATACCATAATGCAACAAGGATCTACTTAGGGCATCCATGTTTCGGTAAGCTCTACCACCAAGTTGCGACATTGCTAAAGCAGAGATGATGGTTTTGTGTCACAACCTGATGGGGTCGATCCTATGGAAAAGGAAAAATACAACGAGATACAAAGATCAGAGTAGAAACCTAACCTATATTAAAGTTGATCATTGAAAAAAAATTCCACGGACCGTCAAAAAATACTCAAAACTCAGAAAAAAAATTGTCCCAATACCTGATCAAATCCCTCCTATGCAACTCTTGAATCACTCTAAATGGTTGTTGGTATTAAGGAAATGATAAGGGAGGCCAAAAGGTAACAAAAAGAGGCCAAAAAGTCTATAAATAGAAGTTGGCAACTCATTATCACCATTGCTGATTTGGAAATTGACTCTGGAGCCAAAAGACCCCCTTTGTCAAAAGCGGTGATTCCGGGAGCTACAGTGGACGAAACGAACTTCTGTTTGGACCAAGTAAGTACAAATTCTCTTATCTTGCATTTCATGTCTTTATTTGTGCATTGGATTTCATTTTTAAGGGGGGTGTCGACCTTTAAAAGGTAGGCCCTATGTCCACGCGGGTTGTCTCTGGATAGGCCGGGTGTACATTCGGGCAGAGTAAACTCTGCCCACATGTACACACGACTGTCACCATTAAAGCACGTGTGGGCCCCCTTATGGAATGAAAAAGGAATAAAAAAGAAAGGGTTAACCCTCCTGAACCTTGGTGTTTTGCAGGATGTATGTCCATTGGAGAGAAAGAGAGCATGAAGAGGTAAATGAGTTGGTCGCGGAAGATCGCAATGCTGTGGCTACTTTGATGCAGTGTGGGTTACTCAAGTTTTTCTTATGTCCTTTAATGTGGGCACAACCTAGGCTACTGAATGCCTTGGTTGATTGCTAGCATCTGGATGCAGAGGCATTCATGTTAGACGGGCAATCACTAGTGCCCANAGACAGCATGAATACCATAATGCAACAAGGATCTACTTAGGGCATCCATGTTTCGGTAAGCTCTACCACCAAGTTGCGACATTGCTAAAGCAGAGATGATGGTTCTGTGTCACAACCTGATGGGGTCGATCCTATGGAAAAGGAAAAAGACAACGAGATACAAATATCAGAGTAGAAACCTAACCTATATTAAAGTTGATCATTGAAAAAAAATTCCACGGACCGTCAAAAAATACTCAAAACTCAGAAAAAAATTTGTCCCAATACCTGATCAAATCACTCCTATGCAACTCTTGAATCACTCTAAATGGTTGTTGGTATTAAGGAAATGATAAGGGAGGCAAAAAGGTAACAAAAAGAGGCCAAAAAGTCTATAAATAGAAGTTGGCAACTCATTATCACCATTGTTGATTTGGAAATTGACTCTGGAGCCAAAAGACCCCCTTTGTCAAAAGCGGTGATTCCGGGAGCTACAGTGGACGAAACGAACTTCTGTTTGGACCAAGTAAGTACAAATTCTCTTATCTTGCATTTCATGTCTTTATTTGTGCATTGGATTTCATTTTTAAGGGGGGTGTCGACCTTTAAAAGGTAGGCCCTATGTCCACGCGGGTTGTCTCTGGATAGGCCGGGTGTACATTCGGGCAGAGTAAACTCTGCCCACATGTACACACGACTGTCACCATTAAAGCACGTGTGGGCCCCCTTATGGAATGAAAAAGGAATAAAAAAGAAAGGGTTAACCCTCCTGAACCTTGGTGTTTTGCAGGATGTATGTCCATTGGAGAGAAAGAGAGCATGAAGAGGTAAATGAGTTGGTCACGGAAGACCCAATGTTGTGGCTACTTTGATGCAATGTGGGTTACTCAAGTTTTTCTTATGTCCTTTAATGTGGGCACAACCTAGGCTACTGAATGCCTTGGTTGATTGCTATAATCCGGATGCAGAGGCATTCATGTTAGAGGGGCAGTCACTAGTGCCCACGGTCGAGGACATTTACTTTTTGACCGGCCTCTCTAAGAGAGGGGAACTAGTCAATTTCTGGACTTTTCCTGCGGGGCCACATAACATAGCAGAATTGATAGGCCTATACTGTGCAGCTGATACAGACCGCGTGAGCACGTAGGTGCCTATAAGAAAGATCACTAACCTATCACTACAGGTGATATTATTTCTTATTGGGAGAATTACTGGTTCTGCAGCTCTTCATCAGGCGTCCCCTGCACAGACGAACTGTGCAGTCCAGTACTTAAATCCACAAGTTTTTTATTGGAGTACCACATTGCTTGAGTGTATGAAAAGACAGTTGGCAGATTGTCGTTTGCGGACACATAGGAACTTCCAGTTCGGTACCATTCTATGTTCATTCTTTTTTGAGAGACTTCTGAATTTTAGTCCTCGAGTAGTGGTATGAGGACATCAAGCCTCTCTTCTTGTTGTGTGTAGATGGGCAGTATTACTGCCGCGACAGGGTGGCGAAAGGACCAATGAATCCTTTAATGATGACTTCTTTGCGTGGTTGTCATGAAAGATCTCAGTTATAGAGGATTATCCCTATGTTGGGATTGATTTTTCGAGAGACCCTGAGATATCAGTACCTCCTGGTGAGGAGCGAGGGGAGATGGGTAAGTCTCCACCTTTGTAGTTTTTTGTGTTTTTAATCATATGTAAGTTTTATGTTGTTTTTTTATATATATCATTTTTTTGTTATGCCAGAGTATTTGATGGATATGTGTTCATTATGTGCAGATGTGGGACCAATGTGACCCACTGACTATGCGAGGAACATGTGTCATCCTCGGCCAGGGGCCACACCTGTCGTCGTAGGGGGACTAGTAGTAGTATGANACTAAAAGAAACTAAAAAGTAATAGTACAAATACTATACATATGTTACAAAAAGTTACCTACAGTGACCTGCCTATGAGTAATACTTCTTGAGGTAGAGCCCATTTCTAGGCTCCTCCAAAGCATTCCCTTCAAAATCAACCAGACTATAAGCGCCCTTTTTTAAAACCTCTTTTATGATGAAAGGTCTTAACCACATGGGTTTTAATTTTCCTGCCCCCAGGGAGTCCTTATCTTGGTCATAGACCAGGACAAGGTCACCTTCAGAAAAAATCCAAGGACGAATGGACCTATCATACTAACACTTGACCTTATGTTTGTAAGCCTTGTTGGCCAGGGCCACATCATGACGCTGCTCATTGAGCTACTCAAGGTATACTAATCATTCTTCAAGTGAAGAAGTGTCTGACAATAATTGTACTACCAACTTTAGAGACGAGATATGAGATTCGATGGGCAAGACGACCTCCAGCTCATAAACAAGTTGAAAAGGTGAGAAACCGGTTGCAGTCTTAGCAGATGTTTGGTAAGCCCATAATGCTGAGTACAACATCAAATGCCAATTTGACTTGGCTGAGTTGATAGTTTGTTGTAGAATGGTTTTAAGAGTTTTGTTTACGGCTTCCACCTGCCCATTTGCTTGGGGGTAGTAGGGTGATGAATTTTCTTGTCGTAACTTAAGATTTGATGTTAACTCGATCATCATCTGGTTATGAAAGTGACTGCCATGGTTTGTGACAATCTCCCTCGAGACGTCGAACCTTGCTATTATCTGATAGAATAAAAAGAGAGTTGCAGTCTCTCCATCATCTTTAAACATTGGCATAGCTTCGATCCACTTTGCGAAGTAGTCTATAGCTATGATGATATAGTGGTGCCCCCTTGCTGAAGGAGGGTTGCAAGTAGTGTAATCAATCCTCCACTTGGTGAAGGGACCAACGGTGATGACAGGAAACATGGGAGCGGGATGTTACCTCATCTTCCGAGAGAAGATTTGGCACGAATGGCATTTCTTGACTGATTCGATACAATCTTTGATAAGTGTTAGCCAGAAGTAACTTGCTTGTAGAATCTTTTGGGTTGTTGCCAACCCAAACAAATGACCACCACAAGCTCCATTATGGCAATCGTTAAGCATGATAACTGCTTCCTCATGAGTGAGACATTGGCGTAGGATGTAGTCTACACCTCTCTAATACAATGTATCATTGATTATGAGATAATTCTTAGCCTGATGGCATATGTGTCGACGCTCATCACGAGAAGCAATGGTGGGGCACTTCAAATTCTGGAGATAGATAAGTATATCTCCATACCACAGATCTGAAGATGTGATAAAAAACATATCTCCACAGATAGGCGATTCTTCAAGCACAACGTCACCTGACTCAACCGAAAGTTCCAAAATAAGTTTTGCGAAGACTAGTCACTTTTTGGACTTTGCTGAAATGAAGTCTAAGTTAAAATCTTGGAGGATGACTATACATCTACTAATTTTTCCACCTATTACCCGTCGTGTCAACATGTACTGGAATGGATTCACGATAGCAATGACTCTGGTCTTGCGAAACATAACATAATGACGGAACCGTTGAACAACATGAACTATTTCCAGCGCAAGTTTTTCGATGTGAGAATAATTAAGTTATGTTCCTACAAGGCCTTGACTTAGGTAATAGATCACGTATTCGGAGAACAAGTCATCTTCCTGAACTAAAACCATGCCAATGGTTGATTCTGCTGCAGCCAGATATAATAAGAAATATTTGTTATAGTTAGGTGGCCAGAGCAGAGGGATAGTTGTGAGGGCATGTTTCAATGTGTCGAAAGATCTTTGAGCTGCATCATCCCAGTAAAAGGGAATTTATTTCTTCAGTAAGTGCATAAAGCCCTTGGTGATTTCGCCATTGTTGGTGATGAAGCATCGTAAAAAGTTCACCTTGCCTTGTAGACTCTGAAGTTGAAGGATTGTGCATGGGGGGGGTCAACTGAATTATGCCTCAACCTTGAGAGGATTAACCATGATCCCTATTGTTGACACTATGAAACCTAACAATCATCCTGACATTATGCAAGAGCTGCACTTGTTTGGATTCATTAGAATCTGAAAGTAGCGACAACGTTTGTAGATAAGTCGGAGGTGTGTGGGATGATCCATTCTCTTGCAAGATTGAGATGCTAAATCATTTAAATAGGCCTTGACTATGTGCTTCAGGTCATGGAAAGAAAAATACATGGCCCACTGAAAGATGGCTCCAACATTTTTGAGACCAAAAGGCATCGTATGATATGCGAATGTACCCAACGGACATATGAACATCCTTTTTTGTTGGTCTTTGGGTTTGATTTTTATTTGATTATATCCCAAAAAATCGTCCATGAAAGAAAAGGCTTTGCAACCTACACATTCATCAATGATTTGGTCGATGAAAGGTGTGGGAAAATTATCTTTGGGATAGGCCTTGTTCATATCACGGAAGTTGGTACATACATGAATCGTGCCTTGTCTTTTATTGACTAGCATGGGGTTTGACACCCATTGAGTCAAATGGATAGGATAGATAAACCCAACTTTTAGCAATTTATCAACCTCAACCTTAATGGTTGCTACTTTCTTAGGATTAACTGGATGAAGCTTCTATCGAACCGACTTGGCATCAGGATACATTGTGATTTCATGTTCAACTATTTTTGGATCAATACCTGACATTTCCTCGTAAGACCAGGCGAAAATGTCGCAAAATTATTTAAAAAGATCTGTGTAGATTTGAATCCCTTCAGGGGAGCAATCAGCTACGATGAAGACATTCTCCATGACACCAGGGTTTCAGGAGATATTGATCGATAAGTTTTCAATGATAGTTTCCATATTACCCCCAACATAAACCTCATGTGTAGCTAAGGGATTAATAGGACAAGACCGATATCCTATCATAGTCATAGTGAATTCTCCCACTTCAATTCGACTTAACTTTGGGAGGAAGTATGATCTGTGATGAAGATCTTCCAAGGGTTTATCTGGACTAGTCATTGCTTCAATTATTGCTTCATCAGAGGGAAAGACTAAGTCTAATGAATAGGTATGAGTGAGAAAACCTTGAGCCCAAATCGGCCGAGTAATCGAAGGTACCCATCAAATATGGGCACAAACCAACCCCTACATTGACGACACCTAGTTGAGGATTATCAATCATCGGGATCGTGGATTCCCCTAATGTAGGGTCAGGTCTGGAGAAGGACAATTGATCGATGGTCACTATCCGGTCCTCGTGTGGAAACAACAAGACCTGAAAAACTGTAGCAACCATAGATTTCATGGCATAAGTCCAACTCCTTCCTAACAAGAGGTTATAGTCGAGGGGAGCATCTACTACCTCTACTTCGACACACACGGTCTTCCCTCCTAACTGCACAGGGAAAGAAGGAACGATACCATGTGGTCGGAATGAACGATCATTGAAAGCAGTGAGGAGAGTAGGTGACAGAGACAAAATGAGTTGGCCAATATCCTTCCAACATTCCAATGACACAACGCATGTCGAGGCACCCTCATCAACCACCGTGCGAAAGATATTCCGAGTAAAAATTTTCGTGGGATAAGACACTACTATCTGAAACACTACGTGGTAAGGTAGACGAGGTTTTAATTCGGTTGTATCCAACATGATTGTACCTGGATTACAAGTCTCAGTATATCCTAAAGAGGTTAACAAGGCTTTCCTCTATGAAGGGTATCTTTGGAGGACCTCCAAAGCAGACATCGCACAAGGGGTTTGTGATAAATATTCCACCACAGAGTAGTTCTGGGAGGCCCTTGCATTTGGGTTATGAGAAGCTTTTTTTAATGCACCTTTGGGAATGCATGTCATTGTTTCACCCAACGTCTTCTCAATCTATAGAGGAAGAGATGGGAGTTCAACATCTTTACCCTTCTCAGAAGTGCTTGGTTTACTATAGTCATGCACTCTAGTCAATATAAAAGCATCACCCCTCACCATATATACATTCATGGATGTAGGGTTGTTCACAGGCGGAGAGGGGTCTTGGATGCCCCCTTCCATGCTTGCAAAGGCTTGGGTTAGATTTTTCCCATGTTGAAATGGATTGGTCAACACAGCCTACTGTTGTTGTGTTACAAACTTTTGGGCTTCTGCAAGCCGAGGACATAGATGGGTCGGGTGGTATTCCACACACAAGTTGCATGGATACCTTGCCTTCAGTTTCTCAATGTTGTCCCCGCCAACATTATCGGTAGGTTTTTTATCCCTCTTACCCTTCTTTCATTGTTTTTCCTTTCCTTCAAGCTGTTGGGTGGCCTTTGGGTTAGTCGATTGTACTGTGTGTACCTACGACATTTTGGTAGGGGGAGCAGCCAAAGTAGTAGTTTGGATGGCCACTGTGTGTTGTATAGATAATTGTTGCAACTGCTTCGTCAATTGCTCAATGGGATTTGTTTGTGTTAAACCAACAATAAAATCAGTATGTGGGCTAGCTCTCTGTCTAGTTTTATCTAGTATTGAGTGTGGCGCATCTAGCAAGATGTTGTATAATAAATCGGGCTGAGAATAGATGAGCTCAAATTGTTGAGCTCTCATGATGGCATCTTCTTCAGAGAATACTCCCAATGTTGCAACGTCTTTGGATAACTGTGGGACCAAAGATGTAAGGAATAACTCAAGTAGGAATGCCTGTGGGACTAGCACCTTAATTAAACTCTTCTGGCATCTCCATTCTCAGATGTGATCAGAGATATGGTTCATTTTCATTTGTTCAAAATTGGCCAGAAGCTCTATGCCAATGTCGTATCTCATAGGTAACTGGAAATGGTTTAGGAAAGCCATCGCCAGTTCGTCAAAGGAAGAGTATCTTGAGCGGTCGAGCTCAATGTACCATTTCGTGGCACTCCCAATGAGAGTACATTGAAACAATCGCAACTATACAGAGTCATATTTCAACAAGTTAGATGAGAACCAAACGTGGAAGGTAGTCACATNTTGGCATAGCTTCGATCCACTTTGCGAAGTAGTCTATAGCTATGATGATATAGTGGTGCCCCCTTGCTGAAGGAGGGTTGCAAGTAGTGTAATCAATCCTCCACTTGGTGAAGGGACCAACGGTGATGACAGGAAACATGGGAGCGGGATGTTACCTCATCTTCCGAGAGAAGATTTGGCACGAATGGCATTTCTTGACTGATTCGATACAATCTTTGATAAGTGTTAGCCAGAAGTAACTTGCTTGTAGAATCTTTTGGGTTGTTGCCAACCCAAACAAATGACCACCACAAGCTCCATTATGGCAATCGTTAAGCATGATAACTGCTTCCTCATGAGTGAGACATTGGCGTAGGATGTAGTCTACACCTCTCTAATACAATGTATCATTGATTATGAGATAATTCTTAGCCTGATGGCATATGTGTCGACGCTCATCACGAGAAGCAATGGTGGGGCACTTCAAATTCTGGAGATAGATAAGTATATCTCCATACCACAGATCTGAAGATGTGATAAAAAACATATCTCCACAGATAGGCGATTCTTCAAGCACAACGTCACCTGACTCAACCGAAAGTTCCAAAATAAGTTTTGCGAAGACTAGTCACTTTTTGGACTTTGCTGAAATGAAGTCTAAGTTAAAATCTTGGAGGATGACTATACATCTACTAATTTTTCCACCTATTACCCGTCGTGTCAACATGTACTGGAATGGATTCACGATAGCAATGACTCTGGTCTTGCGAAACATAACATAATGACGGAACCGTTGAACAACATGAACTATTTCCAGCGCAAGTTTTTCGATGTGAGAATAATTAAGTTATGTTCCTACAAGGCCTTGACTTAGGTAATAGATCACGTATTCGGAGAACAAGTCATCTTCCTGAACTAAAACCATGCCAATGGTTGATTCTGCTGCAGCCAGATATAATAAGAAATATTTGTTATAGTTAGGTGGCCAGAGCAGAGGGATAGTTGTGAGGGCATGTTTCAATGTGTCGAAAGATCTTTGAGCTGCATCATCCCAGTAAAAGGGAATTTATTTCTTCAGTAAGTGCATAAAGCCCTTGGTGATTTCGCCATTGTTGGTGATGAAGCATCGTAAAAAGTTCACCTTGCCTTGTAGACTCTGAAGTTGAAGGATTGTGCATGGGGGGGGTCAACTGAATTATGCCTCAACCTTGAGAGGATTAACCATGATCCCTATTGTTGACACTATGAAACCTAACAATCATCCTGACATTATGCAAGAGCTGCACTTGTTTGGATTCATTAGAATCTGAAAGTAGCGACAACGTTTGTAGATAAGTCGGAGGTGTGTGGGATGATCCATTCTCTTGCAAGATTGAGATGCTAAATCATTTAAATAGGCCTTGACTATGTGCTTCAGGTCATGGAAAGAAAAATACATGGCCCACTGAAAGATGGCTCCAACATTTTTGAGACCAAAAGGCATCGTATGATATGCGAATGTACCCAACGGACATATGAACATCCTTTTTTGTTGGTCTTTGGGTTTGATTTTTATTTGATTATATCCCAAAAAATCGTCCATGAAAGAAAAGGCTTTGCAACCTACACATTCATCAATGATTTGGTCGATGAAAGGTGTGGGAAAATTATCTTTGGGATAGGCCTTGTTCATATCACGGAAGTTGGTACATACATGAATCGTGCCTTGTCTTTTATTGACTAGCATGGGGTTTGACACCCATTGAGTCAAATGGATAGGATAGATAAACCCAACTTTTAGCAATTTATCAACCTCAACCTTAATGGTTGCTACTTTCTTAGGATTAACTGGATGAAGCTTCTATCGAACCGACTTGGCATCAGGATACATTGTGATTTCATGTTCAACTATTTTTGGATCAATACCTGACATTTCCTCGTAAGACCAGGCGAAAATGTCGCAAAATTATTTAAAAAGATCTGTGTAGATTTGAATCCCTTCAGGGGAGCAATCAGCTACGATGAAGACATTCTCCATGACACCAGGGTTTCAGGAGATATTGATCGATAAGTTTTCAATGATAGTTTCCATATTACCCCCAACATAAACCTCATGTGTAGCTAAGGGATTAATAGGACAAGACCGATATCCTATCATAGTCATAGTGAATTCTCCCACTTCAATTCGACTTAACTTTGGGAGGAAGTATGATCTGTGATGAAGATCTTCCAAGGGTTTATCTGGACTAGTCATTGCTTCAATTATTGCTTCATCAGAGGGAAAGACTAAGTCTAATGAATAGGTATGAGTGAGAAAACCTTGAGCCCAAATCGGCCGAGTAATCGAAGGTACCCATCAAATATGGGCACAAACCAACCCCTACATTGACGACACCTAGTTGAGGATTATCAATCATCGGGATCGTGGATTCCCCTAATGTAGGGTCAGGTCTGGAGAAGGACAATTGATCGATGGTCACTATCCGGTCCTCGTGTGGAAACAACAAGACCTGAAAAACTGTAGCAACCATAGATTTCATGGCATAAGTCCAACTCCTTCCTAACAAGAGGTTATAGTCGAGGGGAGCATCTACTACCTCTACTTCGACACACACGGTCTTCCCTCCTAACTGCACAGGGAAAGAAGGAACGATACCATGTGGTCGGAATGAACGATCATTGAAAGCAGTGAGGAGAGTAGGTGACAGAGACAAAATGAGTTGGCCAATATCCTTCCAACATGCCAATGACACAACGCATGTCAAGGCACCCTCATCAACCACCGTGCGAAAGATATTCCGAGTAAAATTTTTCGTGGGATAAGACACTACTATCTGAAACACTACGTGGTAAGGTAGATGAGGTTTTAATTCGGTTGTATCCAACATGATTGTACCTAGATTACAAGTCTCAGTATATCCTAAAGAGGTTAACAAGGCTTTCCTCTGTGAAGGGTATCTTTGGAGGACCTCCAAAGCAGACATCGCACAAGGGGTTTGTGATAAATATTCCACCACAGAGTAGTTCTGGGAGGCCCTTGCATTTGGGTTACGAGAAGCTTTTTTTAATGCACCTTTGGGAATGCATGTCATTGTTTCACCCAACGTCTTCTCAATCTATAGAGGAAGAGATGGGAGTTCAACATCTTTACCCTTCTCAGAAGTGCTTGGTTTACTATAGTCATGCACTCTAGTCAATATAAAAGCATCACCCCTCACCATATATACATTCATGGATGTAGGGTTGTTCACAGGCGGAGAGGGGTCTTGGATGCCCCCTTCCATGCTTGCAAAGGCTTGGGTTAGATTTTTCCCATGTTGAAATGGATTGGTCAACACAGCCTACTGTTGTTGTGTTACAAACTTTTGGGCTTCTGCAAGCCGAGGACATAGATGGGTCGGGTGGTATTCCACACACAAGTTGCATGGATACCTTGCCTTCAGTTTCTCAATGTTGTCCCCGCCAACATTATCGGTAGGTTTTTTATCCCTCTTACCCTTCTTTCATTGTTTTTCCTTTCCTTCAAGCTGTTGGGTGGCCTTTGGGTTAGTCGATTGTACTGTGTGTACCTACGACATTTTGGTAGGGGGAGCAGCCAAAGTAGTAGTTTGGATGGCCACTGTGTGTTGTATAGATAATTGTTGCAACTGCTTCGTCAATTGCTCAATGGGATTTGTTTGTGTTAAACCAACAATAAAATCAGTATGTGGGCTAGCTCTCTGTCTAGTTTTATCTAGTATTGAGTGTGGCGCATCTAGCAAGATGTTGTATAATAAATCGGGCTGAGAATAGATGAGCTCAAATTGTTGAGCTCTCATGATGGCATCTTCTTCAGAGAATACTCCCAATGTTGCAACGTCTTTGGATAACTGTGGGACCAAAGATGTAAGGAATAACTCAAGTAGGAATGCCTGTGGGACTAGCACCTTAATTAAACTCTTCTGGCATCTCCATTCTCAGATGTGATCAGAGATATGGTTCATTTTCATTTGTTCAAAATTGGCCAGAAGCTCTATGCCAATGTCGTATCTCATAGGTAACTGGAAATGGTTTAGGAAAGCCATCGCCAGTTCGTCAAAGGAAGAGTATCTTGAGCGGTCGAGCTCAATGTACCATTTCGTGGCACTCCCAATGAGAGTACATTGAAACAATCGCAACTATACAGAGTCATATTTCAACAAGTTAGATGAGAACCAAACGTGGAAGGTAGTCACATNTTGCATGGCATAAGTCCAACTCCTTCCTAACAAGAGGTTATAGTCGAGGGGAGCATCGACTACCTCTACTTCGACACACACGGTCTTCCCTCCTAACTACACGGGGAAAGAAGGAACGATACCACGTGGTCGGAATGAATGATCGTCGAAAATAGTGAGGAGAGTAGGTGACAGAGACAAGATGAGTTGGCCAATAGCCTTCCAACATGCCAATGACACAACGCATGTTGAGGCACCCTCATCAACCACCGTGTGGAATATATTCCTAGTAAAAGTTTTCATGGGATAAGACACTACTATCTGAAACACTACATGGTAAGGTAGACGAGGTTTTAATTCAGTTGTATCGAGCATGATTGTACCTAGATTATAAGTCTTGGTATAACCTAAAGAGGTTAACAAGGCTTTCCTATGGGAAGGGTAGCTTTGGAGGACCTCCAAAGTAGACATCGCACAAGGGGTTTATGATAAATCTTCCACCACAGAGTAGTTCTGGGAGGCCCTTGCATTTGGGTTATGAGAAGCTTTTTTTAATGCACCTTTGGGAATGTGTGTCATTGTTTCACCCAACGTCTTCTCAATCTATAGAGGAAGACATGGGAGTTCAACTTCTTTACCCTTCTTAGAAGTGCTTGGTTTACTATAGTCATGCACTCTAGTCAATATAAAAGCATCACCCCTCACCATATACACATTCACGGATGCAGGGTTGTTCACAGGAAAAGAGGGGTCTTGGATGCCCCCTTTTGTTCTTGCAAAGGCTTGGGTTAGATTTTTCCCATGTTGAAATGGATTGGTCAACATAGCCTACTCTTGTTGTGTTACAAACTATTGGGCTTCTGCAAGTCGAGGACATAGATGGGTTGAGTGGTCTTCCACACACAAGTTGCATGGATACCTTGCCTTCCGTTTCTCAATGTTGTCCCTGCCAAAATTATCGGTAGGTTTTTTATCCCCCTTACCCTTCTTTAGTTGTTTTTTCTTTCCTTCAAGCTGTTGGGTGGCCTTTGGGTTAGTCGATTGTATTGTGTGTACCTATGACATTTTGGTAGGGGGAGCAGCCAAAGTAGTAGTTTGGATGGCCACTGTGTGTTGTATAGATAATTGTTGCAACTGCTTCATCAATTGCTAAATGGGATTTGTTTGTGTTGAACCAACAATAACATTAGCATGTGGGCTAGCTCTCTGTCGAGTTTTATCCAGTATTGAGTGTGGCGCATATAGCAAGATGTTGTATAATAAATCAGAGTAAGAATAGATGAGCTCAAATTGTTGAGCTCTCATGATGGCATCTTCTTCGGAGAATACTCCCGACGTTGAAATGTCTTTGGATAACTACGGGACCAAAGACGTAAGGAACCACTCAAGTAGGAATGCCTGTGGGACTGGCACCTTAATTAAACTCTTCTGACATCTCCATTCTCAGATGTGATCACAGATATGGTTTATTGTCGTCTGTTCAAAATTGGCCAGAAGCTCTGTGCCAATGTCATATCTCACAGGTAACTGGAAATGGCTTAGGAAAGCCATCGCCAGTTCACCGAAGGAAGAGTATCTTGAGCGGTCGAGCTCAATGTACCATTTCGTGGCACTCCCAATGAGAGTACATTTAAACAATTACAACTATACAGAGTCATATTTCAATGAGTTAGATGAGCACCAAAGGTGGAAGGTAGTCACATGATCTCTTGGATCTTCCTTAGGCTTGGCTTCGAACTTTGAAATGTTCGAAGGCAACTTTGTCAACATAGGAGGCCAACACGGATCGTGACAAATAGGGTCATTCAACAACCTTGTCAAATCTGGCAAGTGCAAAGTCGCCAGGAAGGGTAGTTTGGGTTGTTGGTGATAACCTGGGAA
>JZKD02S0512417.1:129245-148205 GCA_000966675.3 Picea glauca | reverse complement strand
AGGTCAGCTTTGGAAGGAGTATTGCGAACAAGTAATCAAGCACAACGAAGGATCGACATCAAACGCCAGGAACGCGGTAGTTTGATCTTTCCATGCATTTACTAAGAAAAGGGGATTTAAATCTAGGGATGAAGGTAGAAAGTAATTTCTATTCGATCATACCTGCATGCAAAGTCTGAACTCTATTTGTTAGTCCATAGGGTGATTTTCCCCAATAACAGTTGTTAAAGCCAAAAAAGATGAAGGAGCTCATATTAGGAATGGATCGCATTGTCTCAATATGTGAAATGGACCCACAAAGTGTAGTGAAGGGGCAAGGAACTAGACAACAAAGATGGCTACAAATGTGATGTGAGGATGGGGTGAGGCTTGGATGGAAGGATTAGTTCAATCATCAATAGTCAAGACTGATTTTTCCCTATCCCAACCAAACGATGACCTTGAGTTACTCTACCGACAAGTGCTTCTACAGCCGACAAGTGTTAAGCTGACCAGCCAGAGAAACATGTTCCATCACGAGATTGGATGATCTAAGTGTTCAAAGAAAAACAAGCCTGCCTTTTCGGAAGGAGCGTTATGATGTGTTGAATGGAGTTATAACGTGGGTAACCTGACATCAACAACATAAACCAACATGTCATGCATCTATTAAGTGTCGACAAGCCGGATTGGTGATTGGGATATTCAAATGCTCACATTACCATGTTAATTTTTTTTTAAATTGAACGTTTGCAAAAACCCTTTTAATCCCTCGACATTTGATAGATCCAGATTGATATGGATCTACACTGATTTGTTTCCAATGGGGGAGAACTCTCAATAACATTGGTCTATATTACTATCTATGTGTGCTTTGAAAAGCAAGATAGTTGAAGCCTTCTTTATTATTTGATCAAATTAAACCTTACTCACACTAATCTACCAAGCCCTCTTATACATTTGTAAGTCAAAATAAAAAGAAAAAAGAAGAAATGATATAAATAGAGAAAATGTTTTTTCTTGAATTCAAACCAAATTAGATCCTATCTGAAGAGTTGCGAGAAAACTAACAAAAGTGTTCATGCACATGCATTTTTTCATAAAGAATTTAGCTTAAGAGAAGTCCATCCTAAATACCTAAATAGAGTGTATGTCTACTAAGCCCTCCTGAGCATAAGATTTAGATAGTAGACCCAATCGTCTGGGAGCTTATTTCCTAATTACTTATGGGGCTAAAGGTTTTGTTAAGGTTGCTATTGCAAGCAAGAAAAGGTAAACATAACAAAATAAAAGAAGTATTGCAAATAACAAATGCAATCTAAGAAAAATTATTAAAAGGCAGACAAAACAAATGAAGACATTATATGTAAGGTCCAATCTACTCTAACCAGTTAAACAAAACACTTAGCAACCTACTTGAATGTAAAGGTACTCCAACTTAGGAGAAGGGTGTGTGGCCTCCTTCCTTGATACCCTATCAAGGAGCCTCTACTTGGTTGCTAGAAGTGTAGCGTCATTAACTAAACTTGTATTATGAAGATTTCAACTTGTGTCCTTGAGGAAGAAGCTAGAGAAATCTACATAAATTGTTGAAAAAATAAGTTTTTTTGGTCTTGTTAACCCCCAGTTGTACTTGTGCAGGTGCATCTAGACATTGACATTGATCAGAATTCAGAGCTCATCCCAGAGTCAGTTTCATCAGATTTTGGGAAACTCTTATTTTTAGCAGTTTGCACCAGTATCCCGAGATCTAGGGGCCCACATGTTAGAGATCTTGCTCACTTTTTTGTGAAGCATTTTAGACCATGTTTTGGATCTTGTAAAAAAGGCATCTCCCAATGCAATGATATTGTTTCTTTATTATGATATTACATACATATTAAACTCCATGATTGTCCTAGCAATCAAAGTTTCACTTAATAAAGAAGAGTTGACATCATATAGAAAAATAAATAAAATTAATCATGTTGCATTGCAAAAGCTTAGTTTTTCAAATAGTGCTACTTAATGGCACTATAACTGTTGCATTTCAGTGAAAATGTTTTTATTTTTTATTTTTTATTTATTTTTTATCTGCCTAAAGGACGGATTCTATCAAACATAAATTACACATCCCACATAATCATGATCTAGTACTATGGAAGCATGACATTTAATGGACTAAGTAGCTAAGGTAGTAATATTATGTTTATGCAATATCAAAATATTAGAGGAAAGAAATGTCTATGATTTAATCTCAGCAAAAGGACATTCCACGAAACCAACCAAACAGAAATTGGCACAGAAGGGAAAATATCATGACAAGGTGTATAATTTATGACACTATAAATGACAATAGAAATGATGCAACATCTCTATTGACCAATAGTATTTTCATGCATTCTGTAATTTATAAATTAAAGAAAATATCAATACGAGGCTATGTCATAAGTCTGAATTTTTTTTGACAAGGTTGTATGTTAAAATTTTTGGAAATTTAGCAAGAACTTCACCAACAACTTCATCATAAACTCCAATTTCAAGAAAAAAACGAACCTTCAGAAAAAGACATAATGACCAAGATTAGTTGTGAAATTCTGTCGTTGCCTTCCATTCATATCTAATTGCATACCAATGTCCAACACATAATAGGAACATGTGGAGATAGACACATATAAAGAATTTCTCTCCTAGTGTGCGGCACCTCTTCCTGAACATTAGTGCACATTTGCATTCATCAGAGCTGACATGAATTTCACCTTAAAAAATGTATCCTGAAATCTCTTCACTCAGAAATAAAAATGATGCAAATATTGACTACTATGAGATAGATGAGGACAAACATAGAAAAATTATAAGTCTAATATGAACATCTAGACTTGGTAGAACTAAAAACCAACACCTTTGAAGCAATATGATATCTTAGATTGAGCAAGAAAACAAAAGGTTCTTTTATAAGTAATCTCCTCATGCCAGAGCACTGAACTCCAAAATAGAATAAGTATTTCACAAGAGGCTTCCACTCCTCAACATTACAAGAAAGAAGTCGTGGCCTTGATGATATCAATCTTCCCAGATCTCTATTGTCAATCCTAAATTCTTTCAAGTATTTCACCTGAAAGAGAAGAAAATAAAATTGCTCACTTAAAGTAAAGTTGTTGAAGTTGTTCTAATTCTACAAAAAAATGGGAAAGATCTACTTCACATCATTTATTATGATCGTTCCTTGGAAGGAGGATGTATATTCAAATAATCTATAAAATAAAAATAAAAATCAAGGAATGAAAGATAGATCAATTTCAACACTCCATAAAAAACCAAGAATGCAAAATGCATTCAAATCAATCATTGATTTGGCAGGATTTCCTAAATTTATTGCAGAACAAGTAAAACAACCATTCATATGGCAAGTCTTCGTGGAGATAAAATCGAGTGTAACAAAACTTAGGAACTTGCAAGAATTGCATACTGCACTTCCTCTTTATATATATATGAGAACATCAATAGAATCCATACACCCCAGATGAAATCTAAAGGACTAACTCAGCAGCTTGGGAGAATCCTAAAAATGAATGCCATCCAAAATCAAATAAATCATCACCACCTGATAGCCAAACAATGGTTTATAGACAGTTTGTTGATGCTTATGAATAATCGTTTTCAAGGGTATGATAATCCATGCACTATGAACATGAAATAAAGAGAGAAGGATACTAAGTCAATCAAGTGGACTCCATATATGCCTACTCAATCACTGTACGAAAGAAAAACTTGATTAGATTGCATAGAACAGTTGATTGACCCAAGGTCGGGTTGATATACCCAAACAGTAGCACCTACCATAGAATCTACATATAAATACACACAATCAAACTCAACATGAAATATGAGCTGTGTGTTGGAACTATTAGGCAAGGGGTGTGCCGGAAAATAATAATATTTCTAACATTTAAGCATAAAAACAATTCAAGTGTTAAGTCTTGGCACAAGATAAACCATATAAACAAAGACACCATAAAATGCATCTTCTGTGTACTAAGAGGCACAAAAGAATAAATATTTTTAGAAAAGAAAGAGGCAAGAATAAAAACTGATTAAAAAAATGCAAGTATTCTAAGGAGCATGACCGACAGCAAAAGGTAGATTTCCCTTCCACATGCTTACTAGGCCGGCCTGCATTCATTTAATGCAGGTTGACCCCTTTCCTACCAGTATAGATAGGGATAGGCCAATGCCCCTTTCCCATAAATTTACAATGCATTTTCTCCTTATTAATGTGCACTATCTTCTATTATTTGCAACATAATTTTGGGCATAAACTTTTTATTCAATGCAGCCTTTGTCCTCTACATGCTCCTCTAGTGCTTGTGTAAAAGCATGATAAATTCTTCAATGTCAAGTACATAGTGCTTGTATAAAAGCATGATAAATTCTTCAATGTCAAGTACATAATATAGATTCAGATTCCCAATCAACATTTTTTTTCAATGAAATTCTTCAATGTCAAGTACATAATACAGGTTCAGATTCCCATTCAGCATTTTTTTTCAATGAAATGTCTTTTAGCATTAGAGTCATCAAAATCATTTTCTGATTCAATTTTATGGGCATTTTAAAACTCATAAATTTTATTTATTAGCATTCTACAACAACATAAATTGTAAATTTATGCTCTTTTTCTATCTTTAAAAAAAACAAGAGAAACCAACAGACAGATAAATTTATAGGCAACATAATATTTCATCATTTTTTTAATGGATTAAAAAAACAACAGGAGAAACCACCATCCAGATAAATTTATAAACAACATAATATTTCATCATTTTTTTAATGGATAAATAACTGCAACATATTCAACAACATTCCCATCTTTTACCAAGGTGTGCACATTAAAGACATAATCATCTGCACAAAATTTAGATGATTACATTTACAATTAATTCACTGCATATATTTCTGCACAGATATGAATAAGCATGTGCAAAGCTAGTTTGAGCCCTTGTTCACTAGTCCTCGAGGAACTTGAAAAGTGCTTCAAACTCAGCTGCAACAAAATTTAGACATTCTCTCATCAGGGGTGATCAACACCTTCCTTTTATGATTTATTGTAAGTTTGTTGCAAATAAAAAAAAGTGATCATTAATATATTTCTGTGTTGAATTTAAATTACATATTACTTTCACCATAATTTAGACACTTTGAAATATGGCAATATTTCTGTGTTGAATTTAAATTACATATTACTTTCAGCATAATTTAGAGAGTTAAAAAGGGGCATGGTGGATATATCAACTAATTGTATAGTGTGAAGAAGACCATTGTAGGAAAAAATAACAAGCCACAGTGTAAAAAAACATTAATCTTTACCCTCAAAGTATCAACATGCTTTATATACAGTGACTTGTAAGCATTGACACCCATTGTCTATAGAGATTTGTATTGTTTGAGAATAATCCCATTTTACACCGATATTTTCACTCCGTTCATCCAAAATCTGTTCCTAAAACTAATCTTAACCTTGAGGATAAATTAGTCTAAGTGCAAACCTTTACCCATTGTATATAGAGATTTGTATTGTTTGAGAATAATCTCATTTTACTACGATATTTTCACTCTGTTCATCCAAAATCTGTTCCTAAAACTAATCTTAACCTTGAGGATAAATTAGTCTAAGTGCAAACCTTTAGCTGCATTTTTTTCATCTTTTTAGCATTGTGTTTAACCATAGATTATGCATATAACACATCTCTTTCACTCCTAATTGCAAGAGCACCTCACTTCTTTAGTGTAATTAGATGCCAACAAATTTTTTACTCTTAGAATTAAGTAGTTTATTGACTTCCGATAGATGGGTCACAGCTACAGATGAGGAAAATAATTAAGCAATTGTACACAAGGTAGTTGAGGGAATAATTATGCATCAACACGAAAATAATTAAGAAATTGCACACAAGGTAGTTGAGGGAATAATTATGCATCAGCACAGAAATAATTAAGCAATTGTACACAAGGTAGTTGAGGGAATAATTATGCATCAACACATTAGCTACTCAACTTTTGACAAGCATCTTCTTCATAAAAACTTATGCATAGAGCAAGGATTGGAGAACTTGACAAGAATCTTCTTAATAACAACTCATGCATAGACCAAGGGTTGGGGAACTTGTTTGCAACCCAAAAATAACCACATTCTCGTATCTTATCTTGAATGGGGATTATGGAGGGAACAACTCCATCTATACAACAATTGATTATGGAGAAGAAGGAGAAACACACACACTACCAGATGGGCACCTTAATGTTATGGTAGATGTTATTCAACTAATTTTGCAGATTAATCTTCCACATTCTTCCTTAATGATCTGGTCTGTGATTCAAAAACTAGTGCATCTTCTAAAATCCCTACTAGCTATAGTTGAACTTAGGCATGACACAAGGACGAGGTAGTGCATAAATAAAGAATAGTCCACTATGTGCTCGCTCTAAATATGGTTTTCAGAAACTACTACTGTTCAAATTTTTTTTTGTATCTTTGCGCTCATAAATTTTGTATGAATTTAATTTATCTTAAGGCAGGGAAAGGGAAAGATAAAACATATGGTATTTTGTATGAATTTAATTTATCTTAAGGCAAGAAAAGGGAAAGATAAAACAGATGGTAGGTTGCTCTATTCTTTGGCGTGGTTGACCTCTAAGCCATCCCTTTTGAAACCAAAAGAAACATTTACTCGAGCAAAAGTACCAAATTCAATCAAACTACTAGCGTCTGTTACACTATATCCACTTCAAAAAATTTATAAAACTTAATAGAAAAATCATCGTATATCTACCCTATTACACCCTTATATCTACCTATTTCATCCTTATCTCCCAAATCATTTTGTTCTCCCAATCATTTTAAAGACAATCTACTCTATTTTATTCATTAGTAGCACATTGGCCTCCACAAAGATTGAATGGATATATAGACCAAACCTTTAAGATACCTATCCATGCTCAATGGTTGAATAGATAGTGTTGTATATATTTCGGCGTATTAAACTGCAATTGCGTGAAGGTTGAATGGATAGTCCCCTCTAGCTGTAGCAGCCCTGCCCATCAATAGAAAATACAAATTTGTCAATTACGAGCATACAATCTTTGCACGTACAATAATGCTATTGTTGCTGCCAAATATATGTGCATATTGTTATTGAAATAGATATCATTTCTAAAACTCTTCTAGCACCTAAGATCCAAATAAGGCGATGCTAATGACACAAATAAGAATTAGGTAAAAAAGACAGAGAAGCATATATTATGTCTAATGATTAATGAAATCTTTTACAAATTAAAATAGAAAGAGAAGACTAATTGATCTTTGAAAAAACAAACCAAAGCATGTAAATTCGATTACTGAGCTTCTTTTAGAGCCTCTTCTCAAAGATCAAATTCTTAGTAGGAAACCCTTCTTCTCCCACTTATCTTCACAAATACCACCACCGTTATCATTGTTGTTATTGTTTTAGAAAATGACAATCCTGGTGCCTCCTCCAGAGGTCGACCCATCTTTCCCCATTCTGGTCAACCTTATTGCTATTATTATTATTAGTGCATTGTTGTCCGATCGTAGTGAACCCTAGACCTGTCATGTCCACATCCTCCTTGTCCACAACCAACATCAACTTCTTCTTCCATTTCACATTTATATTACTATTTTCATTGAGGCATAGAGGCTCTCTTCAACTAACACTTCAATGCAAGGGGTTGCATAGGAGATGAGGGGAGCATGTCTCAGAGCGGTCTAATGTTGAAACAAAAAGTGGGATGAGCACCTAGTTGTGAGTAAATCTCACCTACTGTTGAAATAAAGTGGGTTGAGCACCTAGTTGGGACTAATCTCAAGGGGTCTCGACATCTCCAGCTTGTTAAATTTAGTGGTGCAAGGTATCTAGGATTTTCATCCCACTTCAATTTTCATCCTCAATTAATCCAATCTTTTCCAGGCCACCATCAACACGATTCTCTTTCAGACATCTTTGGTTCGAACTCTTTGCAAAGCACCATAGAGTTAGCCTGCCAGACCCTGTGAATAACAACAATGTCAGTAGCAACAACATTGATTTGGGGCACTCCATGCCATGTTCCTAAAAACAACCACAAAATAAAAATAAAAATAAATCATCCCTAATTTTCATCGAAATTGAAGAAAACATTAATCGAAATTGACAAGAAAGCATGAATCAAAATAGACAAACAAAAGTATAAAACGAAACTGAAAAAATCTTGGGTCGACTGACTTGAAATGGACAAAAAAGTAGGATTAGAAACGGTCAAAAAAGTATCCAACGAAACTTAAAAAAGGCATGTTTTTAAAAACAGCTACAAAATAAAAATAAATCAGCCCTAATTTTCATCGAAACTAGGAAAACATTAATCGAAATTGACAAGAATCATGAATCAAAATAGAAAAAAAGGGTATAAAACGAAACTGAAAAAAGCATGGGTCGACTAACTTGAAATACTAAAAAGCAGGAATGGAAACGGTAAAAAAAGTATCCAACGCAACTTAAAAAAAGCATGAAATCTCATTTGAAGAGAGAGGGAATTTGTCTTTATCTGTAACGTAAGGTTTATCTGTAACATAAGGAAGGTTGGAGACAGGGATTCAAAGGCACGAAACTAACTATCCGTTGAAGGAAGGTGGGAGAAGAGATGTATATATATCAAATCTTACCCTGCTTCAGCATTTTCCTTCTCTATCTTCTCTGGACTCGTATGCATGTGTGATTGGGTGTTTGAGTTTCTGTGTGGTTTGAGTCTGCGTGTGGTCTAAGTCAGGGTCGGTCTGAGTCTGGGTCCAGTCTAAGTAGTCATGTATGTGTGTGATAGAGGAGGAGGTATGTGTATGATAGAGGAGGAGGCTGAACTGGATTGGATCATTTGCTGAGCCAACAAATTCAAGGGAAAGATGGATCATGGAGATCAATAGGGATTCTTTCATTACCAGGTGCATTTCATTATTATTGCCTCTAATATATTCTGTCTTGCTCACTTATAGGAGACAATTTTAGACAATTTTATTCATACCTTCATTTCGTTTTGTATTGGAATTTCTTCATCTTGCCTTGAGCATTGTTCTGCTCGGATGGGATGGAATGGAAACCCCTACATGAACGTTGGGCTTGGATGGATTTCATTTCAAAGAAGAAAAGAAGCCATAAAAAATCTCCTTCACGCTGTTGCAACTGCTGCCAAACCCTCTTTATTTGGAAAATCAAATGTCTTTGGCTCGAGGTATGGATGAATGGTTCTGGCCCTATCTCAGCAAGTAGTTTACACTCTGATTTATTGGTTTAAACTGTCATAACCCGCCTTTGTCATTCTCTCTGCATCAATTTAACCCACCCTCTCCATGTACTCTGTCTTTTTACTGATTTAACGTGCCATCAGTTTAGCCCGCATTTGTCATTAGTTTACCTGCCTGCTTTCGCCATCATTTTACCCTCCTGTCCCATTATTTACCAGATTGTTTATTGCTCATCTGTATTGCATAAGAATGCTTATTGAATATTTGAAGATTTCAAACCACCTGTGATCGAACTTTCTGCTATTTATTATTAATGCTTATTGTCTTGCATATTGATTTAATCCGTTCTTGTTTATTCTGTCTACATTAATTTAGCCCATCCTTGTTTATTCTGTCTACATTAATTTAGCCCATCCTTGTTTATTCTTTCTACATTAATTTAATTATCTCATTACATGGTTATTCAATTTGGTCTCACATGCGCCTGCCTGCTTTAGCCATCATTTTACCTGCCAGTTCCATTCTTTACCCGATTTTTTATTGCCCATCTCAGCAAGTAGTTTACCCTGCGATTTATTGGTTTAAACTATCATAATCCGTACTCCATGTACTCTGTTTTTTTATTGATTTAACCCGCCTGTTCCATTCTTTACCCGATTGTTTATTGCCCATCTGTATTGCATAGAATGCTTATTGAATTTTTGTTTTCCATGAGATTTCAAACCGCCCGTGGTCCACCTTTCTACCATTTATTATTAATCCTTATTGTCCTGCGTATTCTCTGTACATTAATTTAACCTATCATAACCCGCATCTGTCATTCTTTCTGCATCAATTTAACCCACCTTCTTCATGTACTCTGTCATTTTACTGATTTAACGTGTCATCAGTTTAGCACGCCTGCGTCATTAGTTTACCTGCCTGGTTTCGTCATCATTTTACCCGCCTGTATTTCATAGAATGTTTATTGAATTTTTATTTTTTTTCCATAATTAATTTAGTTATTTGATTACATGGTTATTTAATTTGGTCTCCCGTGAGCCTGTCTTGCACCGGCTCCCAGCCTCCCACCTTTTTAATGAATTTATAGAGTGAGTTCTGAAATCCATTCCAGCAACGAAACACTCTTAATAATATTTAAATATTTTGTATATTGATCACACAAACTGTTGTTGTTTTTTTTTTGTTTTTTTTTTTTTTAGGATATTAGCAAAGTGGTGAAAAGAGAATTAAAATTTTGTTATTTTATTTTATTTTAAATAAATATACTATTAAAGTGGTGAAAAAGAGTATTAAAATTTTGAATCTATAAGAAAAGTTGTTTAAAATTTTTTTTGTAGGGTTACAGTAATTTGAGACATAAGAAAATGGTAATTATAAATAAATATATGTGATAATTTGATACATAAGAAAATGGTTATTATAAATAAATATGTGATGATAGTGAAAAGAAATTTAGAGGGGTTTTTTTACTTATAAACATTTTTATATATTATTGTAACAAGTGTGATGTAATGTTGGGTTGAAGATATTCCATGAATATAGGTAATTATTTTTTTCAATTCAATATTAATTACATGATGAGTAGTTATATTTTTTATTTTTCAATTCAATATTAATTACATGATGAGTAGTTATATTTTTTATTTTTCAATTCAATATTTATTATATAGTTAATAAGCATTTGTATTGTAAATTTTTTTTGAAAAGTAGAAAAAAATATTATTTGTATTATAATTTTTAGAAAAATAAAAAAATATTTTTTTATATTTGTTTTGATATTGCAAGAAGAGCTTATATCTATTATCTGAGTTGTCATTTCTAATTAGGTTTATTCAAAATAAACATAAATGTAATATGTATTTATTGTCTCTCTTTTCATCAATATTTATTCAAAGAAATATGTAAATACAATAATTAATAAAATTATTTTTTATGTGAAAGGGGTTTTAACTCCTTCCAAGTGCTTGAGAGAAGGTGGGGCCCCACTCTTCTCCAAATAGTGTATTATGTTTTGTTTGTATGTTTTTATCTTTATTGTTATTAAATTCATACATGTCAAAATACACTTTCTATGCATATATCTACTTTGTAGTATTCACTTTTAAAGTAATCTTACATTTCAATTCTCTAAAAAAAAATTTAGAGAAAGACAAATTATACTACAAGGTTACATAATTTAACATAAATACTATTTTCCCCTTTAATAATAAACCATGCATATTATTTTTTATTTATTTTTGTTTTACATTCATTTAATTAAAAAAAATCTAAATGTTTAATATAATACATTTATATTTATTAATATGTAATTTTTTAAATCTGAAATTAGATAATGTATGTTTTTTATTATGAAATTGTATTTGTTTTCCCCTTTAATAATAAACTATGCATATTATTTTTTATTTTTTTATTTTTTGTGTTTTATTTTATTTTATTTTTGTAATTTATTTTTATTTTACTAACTTATGGGGAAAAGTGTGGTTAATTTGATCAGAGATTCACCAACAAATAGAAGAAGGTCGGAATAAGGTGCAGGGTGTAGGTATACCACTTACGAGAAAGAACCCCAAGTAAGTAAAGTAGTTAACCAACCATAAGTAAGTAGTTCGTCAGTCCTTCCTCCGACGCCTCCCGTTCATTCTTCTTTATTTGATCATGTTTGTTGTGTTGTTCCGTTCATAGGTCTCAAGGCCTTCTCAAAAAGATGTAATTAAAAAATAATCTATATGTTTAATATAATAAATTTATATTTATTAATATGTAATTTTTTAAATTTGAAATTAGATAATGTGTGTTTTTTTATTATGAAATTGTATTTGTTTGCTTATTTTTTAAATTGTATATATTTATTTTTGAGTGATTTTGACATTATTTGTTTGCTTATGTTTGTATCTTGATAAATTGTATATTGTGTACTCATGTATGTGTAATTAGTTTTGACAATGTTTATTTATTTATGTTTGTATATGAATTTGAAAATATATAATGCATTTATTTATTTGAATGTGCATATTATGTGTTTGTTTATTTGACATTATATATGTATGAGTGTAAATAGATTTGACAATGATTGTTTGTTTATTAATTTGAAATTGTAAATAGATTATTTACTTATTTGCTTATTTGAATTTGTACATAGATTATTTACTTATTTGAAATTGTGTGTGTTTTTTATTTGAAATTGCATGTGTGTTTGTTTATTTCAATGTGTATATTGTGTGTTTGCTTATTTGAAATTGCATGTGTATGATTAGTTTAGATAATATTTGTTTGTTTATTTTTGTATATTAAATTGAAATTGTATAATGTGATTTTGTCTTCTTAGAAATTGTGAGTGGTTTTGGCCATGTCTCTTTGTTTAGGTTTATATATTGATTTGAAATTATATGT
This sequence comes from Picea glauca, assembly GCA_000966675.3. Lineage (NCBI taxonomy): Eukaryota > Viridiplantae > Streptophyta > Pinopsida > Pinales > Pinaceae > Picea > Picea glauca. The sequence goes on along the minus strand of JZKD02S0512417.1, from coordinate 135,565 downwards.
GTGTTTGCTTATTTGAAATTGTATATTGTGTGTTTAGATATTTGAAATTGCATGTGTATGAGTAGTTTTGACAATATTTGTTTGTTTATTTTTGTATATTAAATTAATGTCTTCTTACAAAAAGTATATTGTGTGTTGACTTATTTGAAATTGTATAATGGGTGTTTTCTTATTTGAAATTGCTTATGTATATTTGTGAATGGTTTTGGCAATTAGGTTTATATATTGATTTGAAATTGTATGTGTGTTTGTTTTTTTGCATGTGTATATTGTGTGTTTGCATATTTGAAATTGCATGTGTATGATTAGTTTAGACAATATTTGTTTGTTTATTTTTGTATATTAAATTGAAATTGTATAATGTGTGTTTGTCTTCTTAGAAATTGTATATTGTGTGTTTATTTATTTGAAATTGTATGTGTATGTGAGTGGTTTGGACAATTTATTTTATTAATTTTTTTTATATTAAATTGAAATTGTATAATGTGTGTTTATCTTATTAGAATTTGTATAGTGTGTGTTTATCTTATTAGAATTTGTATATTGTGTGTTTACTTATTTCAAATTGCATGTGTGTGGTTTAGACAAAGTTTGTTTGCTTATGTTTGTAAATTATTTGAAATCATATAATGTGTATATTGTCTGTTTGCATATTTGAAATTGCATGTGTATGATTAGTTTGGACAATATTTGTTTGTTTATTTTTGTATATTAAATTGAAATTGTATAATGTGTATTTCTCTTCTTAGAAATTGTGAGTGGTTTTGGCCATGTCTCTTTGTTTAGGTTTATATATTGATTTGAAAATGTATGTGTGTTTGCTTATTTGAAATTGTATATTGTGTGTTTAGATATTTGAAATTGCATGTGTTTGCTTATTTGAATTGTGTGTTTGCTTATTTGAAATTGCATGTGTATGAGTAGCTTTGACAATATTTGTTTGTTTATTTTTGTATATTAAATTGATGTCTTCTTACAAAAAGTATATTGTGTGTTTTCTTATTTGAAATTGCTTATGCATACTTGTGAATGGTTTTGGCAATTAGGTTTATATATTGATTTGAAATTGTATGTGTGTTTTCTTATTTGAATGTGTATATTGTGTGTTTGCAAATTTGAAATTGCATGTGTATGGTTAGTTTCGACAATATTTGTTTGTTATTTTTTGTATATTAAATTGAAATTGTATAATGTGTGTTTGTCTTCTTAGAAATTGTATATTGTGTGTTTATTTATTTGAAATTGCTTGTATATGTGAGTAGTTTGGACAAAATTTTATTTTTTATTTTTTTTATATTAAATTGAAATTGTATAATGTGTGTTTATCTTATTAGAATTTGTATATTGTGTGTTTATCTTATTAGAATTTGTATATTGTGTGTTTACTTATTTCAAATTGTATGTGTGTGGTTTGGACAAAGTTTGTTTTCTTATGTTTGTAAATTATTTGAAATCATATAATGTGTATATTGTGTGTTTTCATATTTGAAATTGCATGTGTATGATTAGTTTCTACAATATTTGTTTGTTTATTTTTGTATATTAAATTGAAATTGTATAATGTGTATTTCTCTTCTTAGAAATTGTGAGTGGTTTTGGCCATGTCTCTTTGTTTAGGTTTATATATTGATTTGAAATTGTATGTATGTTTGATTATTTGAAATTGTATGTGTGTTTGCTTATTTGAAATTGTATATTGTGTGTTTAGATATTTGAAATTGCATGTGTATGAAATTGTATGTGTTTTCTTATTTCAATTGTGTGTTTTGATATTTGAAATTGCATGTGTATGAGTAGTGTTGACAATATTTGTTTGTTTATTTTTGTACATTAAATTAATGTCTTTTTACAAAAATTATATTGTGTGTTTTGACTTATTTGAAATTGTATAATGTGTGTTTTCTTATTTGAAATTGTTTATGTATATTTGTGAATGGTTTTGGCAATTAGGTTTATATATTGATTTGAAATTGTATGTGTGTTTGCTTATTTGAATGTGTATATTGTGTATTTGCATATATGAAATTGCATGTGTATGATTAGTTTAGAAATTGTATATTGTGTGTTTATTTATTTGAAATTGCATGTGTATGTGAGTAGTTTGGACAATTTATTTTATTGTTTTTTTTTATATTAAATTGAAATTATATAATGTGTGTTTATCTTATTAGAATTTGCATATTGTGTGTTTATCTTATTAGAATTTGTATATTGTGTGTTCACTTATTTCAAATTACATGTGTGTGGTTGAGAAAAAGTTTGTTTGCTTGCGTTTGTAAATTATTTGAAATCATATAATGTATATTTATTTTTTTGAATTTATATATTTAATATTTGCATATATGTAGGTAGTTTTGAATAATATATGTTTATATATTGATTTGAAAATTTTAATATGTGTTTGCCTATTTAAATTTGTATATTATATGTTTACTTGGATTATATTGTAAAATGTGTGTTTGTTTTATATCATGTTAATACATATGAATTTAATTTAATATCATACTAAATATATACATAAATATTATTGTATAAAATATTATATTAAATATTCTATTTTCAATTTTTAAAATTTATTTTTTATATTATTTTTACATTGTTTTCTCTTTTTCATCTTTTTTTAATGATTTTTCATTTATGGTTTCCTAAAATCATTTTAATAACAATAATATATCATACATTTTTACAATTAATCATTTTAACCCCTTTTTTTATAAAAATCACAAACATTATTAATAATTGTTTTTAATAAAAATCATAAAAATGAAATTACTATGATCAATATATATGATAATAAATTAATATGTTCAATAAAATCCACTAATCTTAAATAATAAATCATTATAATAAAATCATTTTAGCATGGCAAATAAACTTCCACCTTCGTGTGGTTGATTGACCCTATTAAAAAAAAAAAATTAAATCTCAAAGCAAAGAAAATCTTTTTAATTTTTAATATAAACATGTTAATCTATTAATATAATTAATACTAAAATACAACTTAATAAATAGTATATATTTTCCAAAAATGAATTATGTAGATATCACATAAAATTTATCAATTTAAACATATAGTACTCCAAGCTAACAAAAATGAATCAAGGACTACATTATTTGAAAGCTTTAAATATACATTTAATAACATACTAGCCACATCAATTCTATCTTGATTGAATCAACCCACCCTTTTGTAAAGAGAAAAGTGGGGATCACATCTCTTCTAGCTCATTTACTTCTAAGCAAGGATGATTTTAAGGATGGAAATTTATTTTAAAATTTAGAAACTTTGGTGAATCTTACTAGAACTTCATATGCCAACTATAACATGTTTGGCGATATTTTTGTAAAAATATTCAAATTTCTAAGGATTTTATATAGTTTGTATAAACTTTTGGCAATTTTTAAGGTAAAATAATTTTATCTTTTAAAATTTGGGCGAATTATTTTTAGAATAGCGAATCATTTTTGGGGAAAACCCATGGAAAATTAGCCCATGAGCGAAATTTAGCCTTTAAAATCATCCATGCTTCTAAGTGAAGGTTTTAACCAAACACAAATTTAAAAAAAAAAACCCTTGTTTATATAAAATATTTATTTGGAAAACCAAATCATCACGTATTAAAGTCAATAATGGATTTACCCATACTTACAATTTGAAAGATGCATCTATGGTCTTTATTCAATGACATTTTTTTGTTAAACCATGTCTCCCTTGCAGGATTGTGTTCCCAAAGTGAGAGTTGATTCTTAAGAACTTCTCGTTAATAATTTTTCTTCAACATATATTGCCTTCATACCTTGAGGGTTTTGTTTTCACTAACAACCATGGCATAAGTTGTATTATCTTTCAATTATGGTTTGTCAAGTTCTTAAAAAATGGAATTCATGTAATGTTCATTATAACAACAAGACCCCATTTCTTCAAATGTATTAATAATCATTTAATACAATTATCTTATAAAGGTTCACCATATAAGGTACAAACATATAACACATATATATCTCCTTTAAGTTTCTCCTTCCAAGATTAAACTATTACTCTTAAGGTTTGGTTCCATTTTCTTTACCTTATTTTACTTTAAACGATTTACATTATAACGAGATTGGATTTTTAAGTGAATTACCTCAAGCACAATGTTAGGCTTTGTAATAGGTTTTCCATGTTTGAACCAATTTATCAGACATTGGTAGACTCCAAATTATCCTTCATGACAACCATCCCCTTAACATTTAATGCTATACTACCTTCCAAGCTCTAGCTCAACAAGATAGATCATTTGTTTCAGGAAGTAAGCATTCATATATTAATAACTAGATTTTTATACAATTAATATAGGACTTGCAACTAATGAAAAAGTATTTTACACTTGATAGGTAAATGAATAGGAAAACTCAACTTTCAAACAAGATAATGCATTCAAAATTTGTAATCATAATATTGCATTTAAAATTTGTAGTCATGTCCTTTGTACTTAATCAAAAATTTAAACGAGGGTCACCATGTGCTTTGTACTTTACCGATGTTAAATTTTTTCATATTTTGGGCCAATGAAACAATTATAAAGCTCCAAGTTCATATAAATCTACCTTAAATTATTTGAATCCAAGTTGAGCATGTATTCCTAAAACAAACAATAAATCTTTAATCTTTAGGATTTAGAATCTTAACTATGTAATAACACCAAAAAGTTAATGAATGAATTTTCCAATTGCTTGATGAAATTGATGTTGGTATACAATCATTGAACCAAGCTATTTAATATCGACATGTAAGTTTTAATCATTTTTCACTATTCTTATCTTATTAGTTGATTATATGTTTCTTGTGCAATTTTGAAGATTTTCACATCTGCATACATCAAATGTAAAGTCGCATTTCAAGTTCCATATTAGGCATTAAACACCTAATTTTGTGTATAACAAGGGTCAAACATATATAATCACACTTCATATGCCTAATAATGAATAAATAAAAATTACAATATCTTAGTGTAACAATAACATGTGTTGGACAACATTAAGCACAACATCCTTTATAGCTAATATGATTTGCAAAATGGTACATATATCATATTATGTGATCTGTTTTTCCCATATTAAATTAATAATAAAGAGAAATGAAAGCCATATAATTTGAAATAACAAATTGTACAATGTTACTAACCATCATAATCATGTTTTGTGCAAAGCATCGATTTAGTGTTGAAAATACAAATACACTAATATCACAAATTGCAAATAACATGTCTCAAGGTTGTCACTAAACCCCTAAGCACCATTTTTCAGTCCCTCTTGAGATTTCTCCATCTCTATTTACCTTCATTATAAAATGCATAACCAAATGTAAATTAAAAGTCTCAATCCCCACTACATATATGATACAATTCATTTAAATAATATAACACAAAGAAAAATAATTCACATGATAAAAAAAAACAAAAATCATTAAAATGCTTTGATTTTTTTTAATTTTTCTTTTTTCTTTTTTTTTTTTTATATTTTTGAAGTCCCTCTAATAATTATTGAGAATTGAATGTATTATTTCCCATAGATTATTGAGAATTGAATGTATTATTTCCCATAGATTTTATAGTTTGAATATTTCAAATAAAATATACCCACTATTCTTAACATGTGCGATTATGATCCCCTCGTAAAAACGATATATGAGGCAATGCTCTCAAAATACTATCTATTAATACATTTTTTTCCAAAAAATAATAAAATTGTATATTCATTTATGAGAACAAAATTGCAATTATCATATGCTTAGAACATTCAACAAATTTTTTTACTAACATGTGATAATATTCTAGATAATATTCTAAATAGAGCATATTCTTCTTCACATGTGATAACAAAAGTTTTCTTTCAACATCTCAAAATAAGTTTTTTTTCATGAGTTCACAGAAAAGACTTTATTAATTATCATTCTTCTCCTACTTGATTTTCTGTGTATGTTCACATATTTATACATGAAAATGAAATAAACTTAAAAACAAATTTATAGCCAAAGAGAATGAGTACATTCAAAAACAATTTTGACAAACCATCTACAATTTTGTTCTTGTACCTACATATGTGTGAAAAGGTTGTGTGAGAAAACTGATAGAAGTGACCAAATATTATTGTACAAAGACTGTAAAGTAAAATCCCTCAATACTATTTCCTTCCGTATCCAAAATAATTAAGCCGAAAGGCATACACCTATTGACAATGGGCAGATTTAATAGGGGTTTAGTGCTTAATAAGTTTTCTATGAACAGGATTAAATATGGCTGGAATATTCTTAGTAGTCACACAAAATAAATGGCTGTGAT
>JZKD02S0512417.1:110548-122702 GCA_000966675.3 Picea glauca | reverse complement strand
TGTACTAGTATTAATACATTCAATTCACAAGAAGCAGAATAATAAGTTTCACGTGATTTGAAAGTGAAAGGAAACTAAAAAAATATTAATTGAACTTGGAACTAGAAAATATGGAACAACTCAATTTATAATATTGATGAAGTGATTGAATATCATTGTACAAAGGTTGTAAAGTAAAATCCATTAATACTAATTTCTTCCACATCCAAAATATTGTTAATACATTCAATTCACAAGAAAAAGAATAATAAGTTTCACGTGATTTAAGAGTGAAAGGAAACTCAAAGTATTAATTGAACTTGGAACAAGAAAATATGGAACAACTCAATTTATAAAACTGAAGAAATATAACTACCACATTAGTTGCTACAATCATTATTGGCATACTTGTGTAATTAAGATTTGTTTGGATTAGAACGACCTCTAAAACCTTAGCTAGTGAGTTGGAGCTATGGCTTGAAAATTTACGATCCTTAAGGGTGTTTTTGAGTAATTGTGCAGTGTTATCATATTAACTGCAACCCCACTAGTATGTCTAACGAAAAAACTTTCTGTGAAAAGACCAAGTAATATGGCCTCACACTAAAAAGTTGGTCATTTTTTGTATTCTTATTGGATTGGATAGTGTAGATGGCACCAAAGGTTCCATCTCAATATATTCCAAATGTGCATCATGAGCTAATGAATTCAAGATGGGCTCGAGTTACTTTGTCGAGAGGGTGCTTCTTGAGTCGATCATCCATAACTGGATTGAAGAGGTGTCAGAGACATAGGGATGGAATTGCACCCATACCGACACTTTAACCAATGTTTCTTACCTAATCCATGTCCATGAAGTCATGCTTCAAAACCATTGGATATGTCAGAACACCTTGGTGTGTTTTCCCAATGGACTCAAGATTATGGCACTGAAAAAATTGTGCAACTAGCTTGCCCAATCTAGGTGGATTTCCCAAGCCTTTCAATGAAGTTATGGCTAGCCATGGAGCATATTGCATCCCCTCTAAGCATACATAAATTTTCGATTGGGTCCATTGCCAATTGGTTTGATACATCGATTTTCCTAACCCCTATTTTTGTTGTCATATCCCATATCATTGTATTGATAGTTGTCCACTTCTGACCTAGGCCAACCCATAGGTGGCCTTGCCCACCCAAACCCATCATACACCCAAAGTTCCCTACAAATCGAATGCAAGTGAAAGGTCTCCATTGAATTTGTTTGCAAAAATAATGATAATGGTGCAACCAAAGCCCTCGCCCCAAAACCCCAAATCCAAGGTTTGGCCCATCCTTTATGATCAACAACATTGAATATCTATTTTGAGTTGCATCGACCTATCTCACTATTAAAAAAATGTTTTTTCAAGGAGGTCTGGATTTCCAAATCTTTCTAATAGGGGTGCCCCTTAACTCCCTCTATGTATCGGTCATTGAACCTCTTAGCTATTTACTCAAGTCCAAGGTGAATTAGGGTGTAATTTAAAGAATTCTTCTTCATGAACCATATGCTAGGCAATTAGTCTATGGAAATTTCCTTAATTACTCTTTCTTGACAATCTAAGAGGACCCAAATTCCTAGGCTCAAACCATGGACTATTTACAGACTTTCTCTATAGCCTCAAGATTGAGCATTCAACGAGTTAAAACTCACTGATATAAACAAAACCAATGACCTATGTTGGCTTGATTAGCCTCCCAAAAATTTTCATGGATTCATATGCGCTGAATCTTTAAATTTTTGGGCATACCATTCAACATCTAGGTGTGTCCAAGGGACCTCTAGGAAGTGATTATTCCATGAGTGGAGAAGAATATATATAAATAGATCACTAAGCCCTTAGCTCTAGTAGTGAAATTCCAAATTTTCACAAAAATCGTATTAATGATTCATGTATATTATTCATGTTAGGTACCTTCTAAAGCAACATATTCACACTTAGAAAAGACACTTGGGAATTTTCTTTGGGCCAAAGCCGACAAAGGGAAAGGATTCCACAAAGCTAATTAGGAGCTCTGTTGTACCCCAATGAATTTGGTGGCCTGGAAATTATTAAACCCGTGATTCAAGTTTAAGCATTGAGTGCAAAGTGGGTGGTTTGAGTTGAGGAAGGAAAGGAAGCTTGGAAGATCCTTCTAAGGCATCAAATTCAACAAGTTTTTCTACTTGGGAAGCAAGCATGGAAACATATCTCTATAAACCCTTCTACTCACTCCTCATGTCAAGATCTATGACACTTATGTTGTTTAAAGCATCTAAACTGCTTGGGAAGCCACAAATCCCTTCCTTTCTTGGAAGGAGGTGTCTCCCCGATCAGACCAATCATTCACTAACCAATGTCTTTGGTGGTCACCTCTAGTTCCTTTTCAGGGAAATACATTGCTCGAGTCCTCTTAATTTTGAGCCCTACAACTCTTAGCGGTGGTATTCGACATGTTAATGATCTTTAGGACAAGCACTCTAAATCTTGGCTCCCTTGCACTAATCTTAAGAGGAAATATGCACTAGCCATTCCTCTTGAACCACGTCCAATGGCTCATTTCCAAGGGTCCGGTATTAAATCTTAGCCTCCAAGTGCCTCGAGTCTAGCGGCAAGACTGACATTGAGGAAAGGCCGTGAATTTTACTAACTATGAGCAAGCTATGGGATACAAACAATTAAGCCCCAAGTCTTTCCTTCAATGTCGACTAAACAAGCTCAAAGGTTGAAGTCCAAACATAAACTTTAGTTATCTAGCCCAAAAAGTCATTATTTGGTGTTCAGTTGTGGGAAAACTCCATTTAGATAAGAGATCAACATGTTGCCTACAATGTGCGAGAGATGAAACTCTTAAAATCCTCCTTTGTTTATACCATCTTACCTAGTTTGCATGAACTTGCATCGAGTCCCCCTACAAAATATATAGCTCAGCCTCCATCTCATGGCAGGATGCTTAGCAACTACTTGCACTAGGCCATTAAATTTCAATCTACATGGATGACTACCATGTTGAAATATTGTAACTGCAAAGAGTATTTTATTTATTATTCATTAGATCAATCCCCTTTTGTGGATTGATCATGTTGGGCATTGTAATTGACCAAATCCCCTTTTGCGGATTGGTCAAACCCTAAATATATTATGCAAATTGAGAAKTCACCCCCCAGGCAATTTAAAGTGGTTTTAACCACTCAGAAGACAAGTCGGCCCTGCCCAGTGAAGAGACACCTTTTCAACACCTGTCAGTTTGTATAAATAAAGGAAGCCACTGCCTCATTTGTTCACTCACTCATTCGATCATCCAGAGAACAAGTTTGGTAGCTACAATTGGAGAAGAAGGAAGAGAGAGAGACACATTTCTCAATAGAGGATATTCTCTAGTGTTTGGTTTATTGTCTTAGCATTGTATTGGCTATTTATATTAAGGAAGTTTTTGTTGGGTTTTCTTCCCCATGAAGATAAATGTTGTGTATCTTGTGAATGTGTTTCTCTCGGTGATCATATCTATGCTATGGTTATAGAGTAAATTGAAAAGAAACCTAATAATAGCTTAAAAATTAACATGGTATCAAAGCTAAGTTGAAGATAACATCTTTCACTAGATAAAGAAAAACGTCACTGATGTTGTACAAGAAAATTAGGGTTTTTTATTGAAGAGGAATTTCAACCCAAAAATCATCTAGAAAAGTGTGCCCTAGCCTAGGGAACTCATTGACACCTTCATTGTACCTTTTCAGTGGATAGAACTCTCGGAAAGTGAAACCCTAGTTTTCACCGGTACCAGAAAACCAGAAGTACCAGTCCATAATTCCGCTGGTCAAGTTTGAAGGGGCAAAATTTGGATTTTTTGAAATCTAACTGCACCAAGCTACTCACCTCAGCCAAGCGCACCTCCTGGTGAGTTCAAAATTAAATTATGAGATTTTCATTTTTTGGTCATTTTCCTAGCTCCAGGGAAAGATGTCTACAAGCACTAAGCTTGTTGACAAGATAGAAGGTGTGGAAAATTCCGTGCTTGGAAGTATAGGATTGCACTCATTCTTGAAGAGAATGACCTAGCAAGATTCATTAAAGATGTACCAGAACCTATCGATGTTACAGCTAAAGGAAAACACCAAAAGGACACAGTTAGGGCCAAGAGATTCATTGCAGATTATATTAAAGATCACTTGATTCCTCAAGTGGCTTAAAAGAAGACACCAAAAGAAATGTTTGATGCCCTAACCGGGATATATGAAGGAAATACCATCAACTGGAATATGAATCTAAGAACCCAACTCAAAAGTACAAGGATGTAGAAAGGATAAACAATTCAGGAATATTTCTGCAGAATATCACAATTCAAAGAACAACTAGAAGAAATTGAAGATACTATAGATGAAGATGAACTTATAATGACAACCCTTAATGGTCTCACAAGACCTTGGGATGCATTCATCCAAACTATTTGTGCCAGAAAGGAGAAATTACACTTTGACAGTCTTTAGGAAGAATGTGTTCAAGAAGAAGCAAGAGTAGCTAACTGAGAAGCATTACTATCAAGAGATGAATATCAATCCCTAGCTACTCATACTAAAGGAGGAAGAAAGAGGTCTTACTTCCAGAAAGAAACTCATAAGGAGTCTCACCCCCAAAACAAATTCATACATAAAGAATCTCACCCTCCAAGGAGATTCCAGAAGTTTCAGAAAGGCCAAAGAAGAGAAAAAGATTTATCATCCTACCAATGTTACCATTGTGACAAGATGGGACATATTTATAAGAATTTTCTAGATAGACAAGAAGAATACAAGAAGAGAAACAAGAGGCACCATGCCCATGCAGTTGAAGATGAAGAGCCGCCCACAAAGATGATAAAAGAACAGATTGAAGACTGTGTCTTAATCTCTGCCCTCTCAGGATTAGCGTCACCTGGTGAGGACACTTGGCTCATAGACAGTGGTGCTTCCAAGCACATGATAGGTCAAAGAGACATTCTCTCTTTCCTTACAGAAAAGAAGTTTCCCCAGAAAGCTACACTTGGAGATGATTATAAATACCCTATCAAAGGAGTAGGAGAATCAAATTACAAACTTGATTCAGGGACCCCAATGAAGATGAAGGATGTACTATATGTACTAGGTTTGACAAAGAAATCACTTTCCATCTTAGTTTTAGAGAAGAAAGTCTTCAGAGTTGCCTTCATAGATGGAGAAGTTCTTAGGTGGCCCAAAGGAAAAACCATGGAAGAAGCAATTGTTATTGGAAAAGAAGAAGGTGGGTTGTAGAAGCTAAAGGGTCACTTAGAAGCAACCTTGACCCATTCCATTGAGAATCCATGTGAACTTTGGCATAGAAGACTATCTCACATCAACTACAAAGCATTATCGTATGTAAGAAAGGCAGTCACAGGTCTACCATAATTCAAGATTGACCATGAAGGTGTGTGCAATGGATGTGAAAAATGAAATAAGATCAAGAACCCTCTCCCGAAGAGAGATAGTAAAGTAGAAGGAGTCCTATAGCTCATTCACTCAGATGTATGTGGCCCAATGCCATCAACCTCCATCTGTGGGTATGTATATTATGTATCTTTTATTGATGACTATTCTCGTAAAACCTGCGTTTAATTTTTGAAATCAAAAGATGAAGTGTTCAGTAAATTCAAGGAATTCAAAGCCTTGATAGAGAATCTCTCTGAAAGAAAGATCAAGATACTCAGGTTAGATAATGGAGGATAATACACCTCAAGAGAGTTTGCAAACTTTTTCAAAGATGTCAGGATCAAGAGGGATCTCACCACTCCCTATAATCCTGAACAAAATGGTGTAGCAGAAAGAAAGAACATAACTATAATGGAAGCAGTGAAGACCATGATCCATGATCAATATCTTCCAATGCACTTATGGGCAGAAGCAACAAAAACAACAGTATATGTACAAAACAAATTGTCCCATAGTGCACTTGGGTTCAATACCCATGAAGAGATGTTCTCCGGAAAGAAGCTAGAAGTAAGCCATCTCAAAATATTTGGCTGCCCAGTATTTGTACACATTTCGAAAGAGAAGAGAACCAAGCTAGACCCTTCAAGAAAGAAGGGAATATTTGTTGGATACTATGAGGTCTCCAAGGCCTTCATAGTTTATATATCAGGTTACCATCATATTGAGATCAACAGGGATGTAACCTTTGATGAAGATGCAACACTTAAGAAATAAAGAAGATGTCAACTTGAAGAAGTATATGAAGAAGAACTTGTGGCTCCCAGAGTTGCAGAACCAATGAGGGGAGTCATAACTTCCCCTAATGAGGAGATTATAGAAGATCATGACATAATAGAATCTCAAGAACCTCCCCAGACGACGATCTCCCACAAGAGAAAGCCAGCCTGGGCAAGGGAACTTATTCAAGATTGAGAGAAGTATGGTGCCCCCGAAGGAAACATGAGACAAGTGAAGAAACCCAAGCCATTCTCTAGTTATATGGATTTAATGTGTGATCTCTTAGAGAATGATCCTACTTGCTTTGAGGAAGTCATTCAGAAGAAAGAATGGGAAGATTCCATGACAGAAAAATACCAATCTATTATAAAGAATGATGTATGGGAAATAGTTCCTAGACCGAAGACCAAGGATGCGATATCTTCCAAATGGATTTTCAAAATAAAACATGTTGTTGATGGAAGTATAGAGAAATACAAAGAAAGGTTTGTTKCTCATGGATTTTCTCAAAAGGAAGGCATTGACTATGAAGAGACATTTGCTCTTGTAGCCAGATACAATTCAATCAGAACCATCACAACTCTTGCAGCTAAGATGAAGTGGAAGTTRCACCAGATGGATGTGAAAACAACCTTCTTGAATGGTGTTATTGAAGAAGAAGTGTATATAGAACAACCTCAAGGGTTTGAAGTTGAAGACATGAATACTCATGTATGCAAGTTGAAGAAGGCTATGTATGGATTGAAGCAAGATCCTAGAGCTTGGTATGGAAGGATTGACAGTTTCCTAACAAGCTTGGGATTTACCAAGAGTAAAGTTGATTCTAACCTTTACTTCAAGGTTATGAGTGATGAGCATGTTATATTTCTTTTGTATGTGGATGACTTATTCTTAACTGGAGAAGAAATTCTCATCACTAACTATAAGAAGAAGCTCGTTGCAAAAATTGAGATGAAAGACCTTGGCCTAATGCACTATTTCTTAGGTCTTGAGGTCTGGCAGAGCCCAAAGAAGATCTTCCTTAACTAAGGGAAGTATGCAGTTGAAATACTGGAGATATTTGATACGTTGGAATGCAAGTCCATGAATACACCCATGGAAACAAAGTTGAAGCTCCTGGTTGACACTTCATCAGAATTGATTGATGCTACGATGTAGAAACAAATCATTGGATCGTTGATGTATCTGACGAACACCAGACCAAATATATGTTTTGATGTGAACACCTTGAGTCAATTTCTGGTAGAGCCCAGACGTGTTCACCTGGTTGCTACAAAACACATGATGAGGTACCTTAAGGGTACATTAGATTGTGGTCTCAGTTATAATGGAGATCGTGACTTCAGACTGAGTGGTTATACCAACTCAGATTGGGCTGGAAGTGTCTCTGACAGAAAGAGAGCTTCAGGATGTTGTTTCAGTCTGGGGTCAGCCATGATCTCATGGGAGAGTAGGAAGCAATCAAGCATTGCTATCAACACAACATGAGCATAATACATTGATGCATGTTCCACCAGTTGTGAATCCATATGGCTTCGGAAGTTGTTGACAGGTCTATTCGATCTAGAGATGGAAGAAACCATGATCCTATGTGATAACCAGTGTTGCATAAAGATGGCAGAGAACCCTGTGTTCCATGACAAGTCAAAACACATAGAGATCCGATATCATTACATATGTGATATGGTGCAGAGAGGATCCATAAAACTCCAGTATGTTAGCACGGATGAATAGGTTGTTGATGTGTTGACCAAGCCTCTATCTCATGTAAAGTTTGAGCACTTTCGATATAAGCTTGGTGTAGTCTGAAAGGACCTCCCTCAAAAGGGGGAGTAGTGTTGATGTCAGCCTAGTGCTGAAGATTTCCATCTTTGTGTTGATGTTGTTGTGATGCCAGCCTCGTGCTGAAGATTTCCAACCTCATGTTGATGTTATTGTGATGCCAACCTCGTACTGGAGATTTCCAGCCTCATGCTGATGTTTTTGTGATGTCAGCCTCGTGTTGAAGATTTTTAGCCTCATGTTGATGTTGTTGTGATGCCAGCCTTATGCTGAAGATTTCCATTCTTGTGCTGATGTTGTTGAGATACCAACTTCGTGCTGAATATTTCCATCCTAGTGCTAATGTTGATGATACTCCAGCCTTTGTGTTGTGATGATGTTTGTGTTGATGATACTCCAACCTTCGTGTTGTGATGTTGTTGTTGTTGATGATACTCTGGCCTTCATGTTGTGATGTTGTTGTTGGTGATGATACTCCAGCCTTCGTGTTGTGATGTTGTTGTTGTTGATGATGCTTCATCCTTTGTGTTGTGATATTGTTGTTGTTGATGTTGTGTCAACCTTGTGCTATTATTGATGATGATTTATTAGTGTTATACTAATCCATGTTGATGCAGATGATGATGCCATTCCAGCTCCCTGCTGTAAATGATGATATTGATGATGAGAAAAACTTCCGATGATTTATAGATATGTCAGTGAGTGTTCCAAATGCTGTTGATGATACTCCAGCCTTCGTGTTGTGATGTTGTTGTTGTTGATGATGCTTCAGCCTTTGTGTTGTGATATTGTTGTTGTTGATGTTGTATCAACCTTGTGCTATTATTGATGATGATGTATTAGTGTTATACTAATCCATGTTGATGCAGATCATGATGTCATTCTAGCTCCCTGTTGTAAATGATGATATTGATGATGAGAAAAACTTTCGATGATTTATAGATATGCTAGTGAGTGTTCCAAATGTTGTTGATGTTGTTTCCCTCTCTCTCTCTCCTGATGATGTTGTAGAATACCCCTCTTGTTAAGGGGGAGTGTTGAAATATTGTAATTGCAAAGAGTATTTTATTTATTATTCATTTATTATTCATTAGATCAATCCCCTTTTGTGGATTGATCATGTTGGGCATTGTAATTGACCAAATCCCCTTTTGCAGATTGGTAAAACCCTAAATATATTATGCAAATTGAGAAGTTTCCCCCCAGGCAATTTAAAGTGGTTTTAACCACTCAGAAGACAAGCCGGCCTTGCCTAGTGAAGAGACACATTTTCAGCACCTGCCAGTTTGTATAAATAAAGGAAGCCAATGCCTCATTTGTTCACTCACTCATTCGATCAGAGTGTAAGTTTGGTAGCTGGAGTTGGAGAAGAAGGAAGAGAGAGAGGCACATTGCTCAGTAGAGGATATTCTCTAGTGTTTGGTTTATTGTCTTGGCATTGTATTGGCTATCTATATTAAGGAAGTTTTTGCTGGGTTTTCTTCCCCATGAGGGTTTCCCAGGATAATGTTGTGTATCTTGTGATTGTGTTTCTCTCAGTGATCCTGTCTATGCTATGGTTATCTAGTAAATTGAAAAGAAACCTAATAATAGCTTAAACCTTAACATATCAAAACTGAGAACCTCTTTTAGCTATAAAAGAAGAAAAATGATGTGTTATTTAATGCAAATGTCTCATCACACAACTTTTCTTGGTATGATGGAAAAATGATAACCATTATCATGTTAATGCAAATCATAGTGCAAACACAAGTGTAGCTCAAGATAGTGAATTTACAATAATTATTGAAGTATCGACACAGAGCCCCATGCACCATGACTAGAGTGCCACCTAGCCCACTCGACCTAGCTAACCCATGTTTCCCTCTTAGCCTAATTAAACCACTTCACCTACCAGGGCAACCTAGTTCTATAAAGTGCCATCAGAGTTCCTTTCATAGTAGACCCCACCACTGGGCAAGGGAGACAAGTTCATGAGACACATGAGTGCAACAAACACTGGCCCCTTAGCCCATCACACAATGGAAATCAATTCTAAACATCAGTTCTCACCATATCATAAAGGGGCCAAGCCCTTTGAGCCCCTTATCGATAGGTGGGACCTAGTCCAACCCACTAATGTTGACCCCATTGTCTCAAGTTGGGGCCCTACCCTAGATGATGTAATACCTATGTTTCCCCCTATTTGTAAATATAACTATAACTGGCCAAGAGACTATGACGGACCAAATATGTGTGAATGTTTGATTTGATGAACCTTTGTATAAAAGGGTCAATGTATGATTTTTTTGTTATTAATAGAAATTGGATATGTGTTGCACAACTGCTGAAAGGGGGGAGTTTTCCAAGATAGACCATGGATGCTATGAGAGAGATGGCGAAGGAAACCAAGAATGGTGGAGATGACCCTCACCAAACTAGTACCTCCTAGGTGTAATTTCTCAACAGTCCTCTGACCCAAAAATAAATTACCAGTCAGGATGGTAGTTGGAAGGACATCCTCAAGAGTTAATGAGGAGATGGGGCAGGGTACCCATCTGTAAGGCTTCCAGGCCTGACCACGAATTGGGGATTCAGACCCACGCAACCTTGTTGAGGAAGGAAATAAAGGAGGTAATTCATGGGACAAAGACAAATCTGCAAGAAAGCAGACTAAAGAAAACAATCTCGAGAAGAGAAGAGAGCAGGTTTTTCAACTCTAGAGTTGAGAGAAAAGCTGAGAAACAAGCTCGGTTTGGCTGAAAGAAGCCATGGGCAAGGTTTCTCTACAAGCTAATAAACGAGTTTGACAAGTGATTGAGGAAATGCTCGTGCAGACCTCCTTGCTTGGAGTAGAGAAAACCAGTTGCCAAGATCTTGTGGGAGGAGGAGAGTAACCTCTGTCCCTGAATGTTGTGGAGCAAGGAGAAAGAATCTCTCTCAGAGCATCATGGTCTAGCTCAGGGGGTGGCCAACAATAAATTCGTCAGGAGTGGCTATGCCTATGGTTGGGAGGAAACAAGCACCCCTTTCAACATCGCTTCACATTTTCCAATTCTGATAAGTATTTTCATACTCTGTGTAATATATTGGATGCGATGATTGAATGTCTGTGTTTATGGTTAAGTATCGTAGTATTTGAACAATTATTAGAAATGCTCATTTTCTTCTGTAAACTGTTATATTTACATGGTCTTTTGATTTACCTTAGTTTAGCCGTTGGAGAATTATGGGATGTGAATCTGCAAGAGTCGGGGTAGGATTAACTAAAACGTTTAAGTCTTGCCGACCCTTTAAGTTTACCTTAGCGGGAATGTCAAGTTCAACTCTGTGGGAGAAGGGCGTTTCCTTAGGACTATCCACCCATGTGACCGAGGGCTCATATCCATGGGCTTAATCAAGTCTCGACTAAGAGCTGAGTGTAGCCCGAAATCCAAATATGATCCCATATGACCTAGGGTTGGGAACCCCTTGCTAAGCCCAAAAGGAGCAAAGCTACTTTGGCTTCGGGACTTCGGGACTTATGACTCCACAACCCTCAAAAACAGCGGAAGCTCGGAGTCGCAAATTGATGAGGGTCGTAGATCTAGGAACCCAGTGGAGATCTCTCTTAGTCGTTAGATTAGACTTAGGAAGGGGTAGTGTTAAGTGCTCCGGCGAAATCCCACTTCGGGAGAATAGGGGTGGTCTAGCGCCAAAACTCCTGAATGTCGGAGTCGTGAAGTTAATTTGGACCATTGATAATAGAGGGACGCGTGTCCACAGATCAACGACTATCCATAAGTTTGGGTATTCGACGATATAAGGACGCGTGAGTTTCCCCGGAGCTCTGCAAGCCAGAGTAAATCCTGGTTGTGAATGATAGGTACACGTGGCGATAGATCGGGCATAGTCCAGAGAGGAAGCTGGAAGATACACATCAAACTCCCGAATGTCGAACTTCCGAAGTGACATGGACTGTCGATCCTCGGATCCTTCAGGATCCATCTCAACTGTTGATCTAAGAACTCCATTGAGAACCACTCCCAACTACCCAACCAACTGGGAACGCGTCGTGGAGAGACATGTGGCCCCCTCTTGTCCCCTATCGAATGTTGTCTGTTGAACTAGAGTCGTTGGATGAGAGGCTACGTGGCAAGAAATCCTATAGTTTGGAGACTTGGTACTCCAGAGGAACTGGGCCAAGAGTTTTCAAGGTGTGAAAACTCCCGA
>JZKD02S0512416.1:86268-107925 GCA_000966675.3 Picea glauca | reverse complement strand
GAGGCTAGATCTGAAGTAAATTTCAGGCCTGTTCTAATGCCAGATCTAAGGTGAATTAAGGCATGTCCTGAGGCCCATTTTGAGAACGATTTACAAGAGTATATTGGGTGAATTGCAGATCTGGTTGGTGCAAGTTCAGACTTGTTTTTGTTTGTGTTCTCTGAGATCTATTGGAGCAAGTTTCATATATATTTAGAAGAAATTTTGACTAGTTATTGAGGGACAATGTTTACAGTTCAAGTGCCTTGTCATGGCCTAACTTCAACCATCGGAAGGAAAGGCATTTGAATGGAACAATCTTAGAATCATTTGTACGTCCAACAGTACTGATAACTGATGCCTATAATACCTTGAACAACCAACCTTCATGGCACCAAAGAGATCAAGAATTTTTTGATATGATGTTAAAGGTGCTATGTGGAGATGGCAATGTGCTCCTCCCTGTGGAGACAGTAGGTCGTGTGCTTGAGCTTATATTATGTTTGGACCAACACTGGGTTCATCATCACTTAACTTACTCGATTGTCTTCTTAACTAATGTCACTACAAGTACAATTGATTATTTCAAGAGCTTCCTTGAATGGATGAATGATTCAATATGGAAATCCTTTGAGCACACTTGTGACAATGCTTTCCAACTAAATTTTTCCAGTGGGTGTGCTCCAAAGTGAGATGTGAAGATACGAGGCTAGGTAATAATTTTGGGTGAGCTATGAAGACGATGTGATAGATGACACATTTGCAAAATTATCAAACATAAAGTACTGTCCAAATAATGAAAGCTTGAAGACAATTGATGTGAGAGGTACATTGCAGATTTCAAGAATGATCCTTGATTTGACTTTTGAAGTGTGTGCTATAAGTGCACATTATTCAAGGAGACTAGACTTGCAACTAGTAATGTGCAAAGAACGCAACATTAGCCACGCCAAGGGAAGTCAAAGAATGCAAGCAAGAACGACGAGGAGTTCTTCTTTATCTCAGCTTTCTCACGAGGATCGAAAGCAAGATTGAGCATGATTGTAGACTAAGGTAAGTTTTGTACTACATTCCTTATTTGATTTCATTACTCTGTAGTTGCTTGCATTTTGATAATGAAGGGTACTATCCTTGGTGTGGGAGCCCTCATGACTTGGCCCATTATCCCTGGTGCGGTAGTCCAAAGTTTTGTTTGGTTGTTATCCCTATGGGAGGCCAGATTTCTTATTTCATTGTTGAAGGGCTATTATCCGTGGTGTTGGAGCCCTCATGACTTGGACCATTATCCCTGGTACGAGAGTCCATTTTTTCTTGGTTGGTTATTATCCCAGTAGAGGAGGCCATTTTGATTGTTATCCCTATGGGAGGCCATCTTGGTTATTATCCTAGTACGAGAGGCCAACAAAGTACTGTAGAGTCAGTAGAGGACCTGAGAAGACATGAGATGTCTCCAGGTTAGCAACACAGGAAATTGAAGATGTCTATCCTTTAGACTTCAGAGGCAGTCAAACTATTTGAGAAGAAGGAAGAGACAATACCTTCTCCCCTTCAGCAGTTCAGAGGGAGACATCCATTGATCCAGTTGCTCCAGTTGATGTCCCCAGAGACATTGCAGTAGGCCATAAAAGGCCTTCCTGGGCTCGACAAACTCTGCAAGAGGCAGAGGGACATGCAACTCTTCGAGGAACATTCCGAGAGAGAAAGAAACCAAAGAGATTTTCGAGCTATGTTTCAGCCATGAACCACATCATTGATACTGAGCCTTCTTGTCACGGAGAAACAACATGTCAGTAGGTATGACAAGATGCCATGACATAAGAGTATCAGTCCATCATGGAGAATGATGTGTGGGATATCGTTTCGATACCAAAAGGGAAGTCTATAGTGACTTCCAAGTAGATCTATAAGATCAAGCATGCAACTGATGGAAGTGTTGAGAAATACAAAGAAAGATTTGTATCCAGAGGATTCTCACAGGTGAAGGGAATTGATTATGAGGAGACATTTTCTCCTGTAGCCCGATACACTTCCATCCGTACTATCATTGCACTAGTTGCATCTATGGGTTGTAAACTACATCAGATGGATGAAAAGACAACCTTTCTCAATGGTGAGATTGAGGAAGAAGTTTACATCAAGCAACCAGATGGATTCGTGATACATGACCGAGACAGACTCACTGGATAGCAGTGAAGCATGTATTGAGATATCTACGAGGCACAGTCGGATATGGCCTGAGATATGCCTCCAGTGTAGACATGAGATTACAGGGATATGCCAATGTAGATTGGGTAGGGAGCACAGTGGACTGGAAGAGCACATCCGATTGTTGTTTTACCTTGGGGTCTGCCATGGTTTCTTGGTGCAACAGGAAACATAGCTCTATGGCCTTGAGTACCGCAGAAGTAAAGTATATAGCGTTGAGAGTGGCAGTCTACGGAGCAGTGTGGATTCACAAGCTCCTGACATATTTATTTGATCATGAGATGGATCCTACCATTATTCATTGTGATAACCATAATTGTGTGAAGCTTTTTGAGAATCCAGTGTTTCACGATAAATCGAAACACATTGAGATAAAATATCATTATATCAGAGACATGGTGCAAAGGAAAGCAATACACGTGCAATACCTTTCTACACACGAACAGATTGTAGATATCTTCACCAAACCGCTTGCCAAGACAAAGTTCGAGTACTTCCGTGAGAGATTGGCCTAGTGGAGAATGCCTCCCTAGCTGAGAGGGAGTGTTGATGATTACAACTTCGTGAGACATCCTCCATGACACGTTCTCCTCTGAGACTGAGTTGAGTCGACCTGTGAAAGAGCCCATGTGATGGGTGTGTCATTCCTCTCTGGACTGAGATGAGATGATGTGTGCCCCTGTGTGGGGTGAGGATGCCCATGAGATGGGTTTGTCGTTCCTCTCTGGATTGAGATGAGACGATGTGTACCCCTGTGTGGGGTGAAGGTGCCCATGTGATGGGTGTGCGTCAGACTCTGGACTGAGTTGTTATGATGTATAGTCTCCTGCCTTGTGGACTCAGTTGAGTTAGGCTTGAGATGGTGCTCCAGATGATTCTCCTGTGGACTCAGTTGAGATAGAGATCTGTTGAGTAGGACGTCCCTGTGGCTAAGCACATGTGGACGTATCACTAGTGGCTGAGCACTAGTGGACGTGTGAGATCCTTGCAATATTGTCTAAGATTTACCTGTAACCCTAATGATGTTGTAAAGGGTACAGGTAGGCCCCACCATGTAAAGATAATTAATATTGTAATTATGAATTATATTTATTATATTATTATGTTGTACAGGTCGGCCCTATTGTGCCAATAGACACATCATTTGATGTGATAATTTTTATATAAATAAAGGTGAATCCCCATTGAGGATTACACACTCATTATTGTGTCATCTCATGATTTCAAAAGTTGTGGTCTGAAATTATGAGAATTACAACACCCTCTCGTGTGCTAGGTTTGGTGGTGGATCTTCTCTTGGTAGTATAGCAAAGGATTGTTGGGTTTTTCCCTTGATTGAGAAGGGTTTTCCTAGGATATTTCTGGTGGCTTTTGTGCATGGTCATTCTTATTGTGATCTTGGTTTACTGTAGCTAATGTATTGTTGCTACAATGTTTATGGTTAAGATAATGCTAAATATAATTGAAATTAAAATGCATGAACCTGAACTAGCATAGTGAGAAATTTAACAGGTTATGCGTGATTATATGTTTTGGTAAGCTGACCTACATGTTAATGGGCTAAGCGATAGCCAAATAACTGTAGCACTGAGGTAACATTGATGTTGTGGTCATCGAAAGTGTAATGGTACGTTATTAAGCATTAATTTGTGATTTAATTTTTGGTTTCAAACTTGTCTATTGTTAAACTGTGTAATGAGACAAAACACAAGAAGAATGACAAAATACTTTAGTCATTTCAACTATATATTCATCCCAATTATATCAATGTACACTGCATGGATGTAACCACCTATGGATCTAGATATGCTTTCACACTGACAACTCATTAATAGATAAATATGATAACTCATACAAAAGGTGATTTAGGACTTTGTGATTGTCTAGGGACTCACATGCTAACAATCCCCTTCAATTGTAAGTATGAATATTTATACCAATAAGACAACAAGAACTAGTGTAGAAACTTCTAAATTGAGCTTCGATTAAGATTTGCCAGAATCTCATTGTTTGGATACTTGAGTTCCAATATTTGTAATTTGTTCATCAATGTGAAATTCAATATTTGATGAGAGCGAATTATGATAAATGAATCAACGCGCTAAGTTTGACCCTTCCTTGAAAATGCCCGACAACCCAATCAAATGCCAAGCAACAATAATACGTTCAATGGCCATCAAAGGGAACAATGTCTACAATATTTCTCTCGAAAAATGACATGCAAATAGTGTCAAACAACATTTTGTGTATGACTCAACTAGAACATAAGTGATGAAGTATTTGCTATGCTAGAAAGATCATTTTGCACTTGTTGATGTTTATGCATGTTTTTTTTTTGTAACTTCAAAATAAAATTTAAGTTCACATCCCACTTAAACTGTTTTTGGTCACTTTGTGCATTGACATCGCTTGCTTCACTATTAATGAATGATTCCATCTCATAACTCGTTAATGAATAATTAATTATATGTTTTTTAACACTTGTATCAATCAATTGCATTAGGTCTTTTGTGTAACAAGTAGCATCAACCATTTTCATTAGGTTATTTGTGTTACAAGTTGCATCAATCATGCTTTATATGTTCATTGTTAGAATATTTTTTCAATTAATTTTAATTAAATGATTTGATCAATATATCCTTTAAATCAATTTGTTTTTAAAGATCAACAACCCAATTATCCAAATAATGTATGGAGTCCACTAGTTCTTTAACTTTTTGATTGACATTTTGCAAACACTTTCCTTCTTTACCCATTTTTGATTTACAATTGTGTCATACTCACTTGAATTTGGTTGTGTGTGTCGCACTCACTTGTATTTGCTTACTTGCACTTGCCACTAAAAAATTTGAGGGTGTTGGGGACTATTGATCATTCACCTCAAAGTAGTGTTTTACAATGATTTTGAGTTTGATGAAAATGAAATCCTTATTCAATTTCAGGCATGTCCTTCAATTACAAATTCAAGGGCTCTTTATTTGACCATTGAAACTTTTACAGTTTAATGATTTAACTCATTCAATTCAATGGCTCACAAGACTATTGAGCCAAAGAGAATTGAGAATTGAGAATTTAATTTCACACCCTACATAAGTGGTTATGTGATGATCCTTAAACATTGTGTCGTTATGCTTGTTTAACTTTCAATTCTTTTGTCTACTTTTACTCCATTTGTTTATGATTGTTGTAGATGGTAGAATGATACGTTACAAGACTATTGAGCCAGAGAAAATTGAGAATTGAGAATTTAATTTCACACCCTACATAAGTGGTTATGTGATGATCCTTGAACATTCTGTTGTTATGCTTGTTTAACTTTGAATTCTTTTATCAACTTTTACTCCATTTGTTTATGATTGTTGTAGATGGTAGAATGATACGTTACAAGTGTGAATTTAACGTGTCAAATCTATTTGGACTTGAAATAAAGGAATATCAAAGTTAACTTGTACCTTGAAGGGTGTTTCACTTTCAAAATGGATTCTTGTTGAAGATGCTTTGACCACTGTTGGATATTGTTAAAGGATATGGGCAAAATTGTCCATCATGTCATTCCTCTATCACACAAGGGCTTCCTCAAGAAAAAAATTGAAAAGATCTCTTGCTCCATCATCTCTCCTTTATTTTGCCATGGGAGGCCACTTGGGCCAATGAGATCGATCTTTCCCAAGTGAAATGATCTCAAGACCTAACTCTCTATACATTGACATCGTCGGGGACATGCACTGAGAAACAACAAAGAGAAGATTGCTCTGATACCATTGATCTAGATTGTATAGAGAAAAAAATGAAAGGTATGTATATGAATGGAACACATGTGTAAATATTGCAGAGAGAACAATAATACAATGAAACCCAAATTCTATTAATGAATGAAATGGGAAAAGACTATAAACTTCAAAGAAATACAAACTAACGAGAATGGTGGTATCGTATCACTAACGATAGAGGTTTCATATATGCTCATTCAAAATAATACATCACAAGAGGTAAAAAATGGCTTTTTAATATAAAATACTAAACCCTTAGAGACAAAAACCCTAAATACCCAAAAACCTAACTCTAGGAGATGAAGCGCCAAAAGGATTACATGCCTCGAGGTAGCTAGTTGATACACCAACTTTACGGGGGCACAAATTTTGCATACAATATCCATTTTGGGTGTGTTCCAGAATATGTACTTAAGGCTATAAAGTACAGAGTCTAGGCATCCCAAAGTGGGTGAATGATTAAAAGGGAATGATCAAATTTCAGGAAAGGAAGCTAAGGCTGATTTCTGAGTTGTCTTTGTCTTGCTTCCAAACGTTCTTGGATGCTTATATCCCGTTCAATGATTTGCCCATGAACGTTCGATTTCTATCCGGGTGGTGGCAGTTTTAAGTATGGTATCAAAGAGATTTAAAGCGACGCTGGTTTGATCTGATAGGCTGGGTTCAATGTTGGGCTGTCTTACAACGGGCATAGTCATGGAGGAACAGAGTTTGAAGGGTTCGATGCTTAAAATGCTATTTCAATTTCGGATCATATAAGAAAGAATTTCCGGATCCGAATTAATGGTAGAACAAAACCAAAGGCCTTCTCCCGTAACTGAGTTAACTTTGGAAAATCATGCATGAAATGTAAGAAAACATTAAGCTGTCGACAATGCGGGGCTCCAATCAAGGGAGAATCTCCCTCTGTAAACATAAGAAGAAAATAGACAAGAAAAACTCTGACGAAGCATAAAATATAGAGATCTAAATAGTTCATAGGTCTTGTACATGCTGATAGCCGATACAGAGGAAAAACTGCAAACGATTAGATGACTAAACAGTTGGTCACCACAATAGAGGTTGTACTAAATTGCAGCTAAGCATTCATCAAAGATATACATGTGAAATGAAATTGGATATGAAATCACATGGAAAAGCACATAACTTAGTCTTCAGGGAATCAGGAGTCTTCGGATTGCTTCGTATTAATTCGCAAAAAGAAAAAGTCTCTATTACAATCGGCCAAGAGAGACTAGCCCCTAGTTCTCTTTTCAAAATGTATATTTATACAAACTTCTAAACATTCGAATTTCAATCGTTCCAGAAGTTTTAGGTTACAAATAGAAAATTGAAGCGTTTCATTTCCTTGTCTTTTGTCCTCCTTCATGCGAGCAGAGCGCCTTCCTTTCTTTACTCTTCTGGATCCAGAAATAGAACAAAATAACATCTGTCATCATTTAACGCCAGAAACCTGCCCTTTTGCCTGCTTAATGCAATTGACACACCTTTCAATCAATTGGGCTATCAACTTGGAAGGCTCTGCTTGGTTGTTTGCCTCAAAAGTGTAACAATTCTTTGCTAACTGTGACAACCTTTTTCCTACTTGTCAATCTTCCGTGATGATAGACCATAACTGCACACTTGGTTTTATTAACCATTTGTCCACTTGGACAATATCAACCTGACTTATTTGGGATATTTCAGGCTGCTCTCTTTCCGCATTTTCCTTGATATCTAGCAGGGGTTTGGCTATATCAATTTTGTCCAGTGTCTCGGCACTGCCTTCCTTATCGATGTCCAACAAGTTTTTATTTATCAAGCTGAAAGTTTCTTCGCAAGAATTTCTCATTTCTTTAGCTCGTTCTCTGCTTTCTGATATATTATGTTCCCTCGCCTTCAGTAAGATATTCCCTCTGGTTTGCTCTGGGATGGATAGTCTGGAACTACTGACCATTTCTTCTTTCACCGTTGCTATAACAACCTCTTGGAAAGCAACTCGAGCTGCCCCAGCTTCTCTTTCTCTCAAAGAGATATCCTTTAGCGCTTGATCTATTATCTGGAAGTGATTTTGAATGGCTTCCACTTTAGCGAGTAAATCCTGTTGAGCTACTAACACCTCCTTTTGGATTTCAGTGGCTTGGGATTGGAATATCTTAATGTCTATGACCTGGTTCTCGACATAATTCAACTTTAACTGCAATTGCTTTATCACTTCCTCTTGCTGGCTTACCTATGCTTGGCTAATTTGGGCCGACTGATACATTTGCTCGAGATCGGATCTGACCTGTTCGATTTCCTTTTGATCAGCTGCTCTAGCTTGCTCGAGACCTTCGTTCGCCTTATCTCTGGCATTCACCTCCATCGTAGCTAGCCTAGCCTCCAACTTACCGATCAAGAGGTTCTTCCACTTTAACTGTGCTTTCAGAGATCCAATTGAATACTGGTTGGCTGTAGCATAAGCCCCCAACATCCCTGCTATCTCAGTGGCAAATTCTTCCTTTTCCACGGCCTCTCCATCGGTCAGGATTTTGAATTTTTTGGCTACTGTGCCTGCTTTTTGATAAAACTCTTGCTTCACAACGACCTTCCTTTTCTTATCAAAGAAAAATTCATTTGGAGGTAACTCTTCTATAGAAATGGGCGTTAGTTCTTCATCGAAAATCCACCCCGCGTCGGGGTTCCCCTTTGTGAACTATAAGGGAGTGATAGAAGCAATGGGACTGCCAATTTCCTTGGATGATTGTTTTGGGGTAGCATTCGTGTCCGACTCGCTTGATGTGGGCGATGGTGTAACACCTACCCTTTGAGGGAATATCTCTGCGTGACTCTGGACCTACTTGCCCGGTGTAACCATTTCTGGGCTTCCTTCCTCTAAGTTGGGGATCTCGGCTTCCTGTTCCGAGGTCCCAACTTCCCCTATCTTTTCCTGGTTTTCCTCCCCATCAATCACTGAGTCCTTTGAGCCCTTGGCTTCTGTTCGCTGTGTATCTGGAGTTTTCAGGGTTTTTCCCTATAAAACCAGGGGGAGGTAGCTCCGCTGGTGCTCCTGGAATTTAAAGAAATCGACCAAATCTCCGAGCGATAGGGCTTGAATCCGACTTAGGACTTCAGAGTAGGATCTCGCACCTCGGAAGATGTTGTCATGAGGCGAATCCTCGTGTTCATATCTTTTCAGGCCACAACTCGCCATGTGATTACTCATAACCTTATTAGGGTCATGCTTCTTAAACTCTATGTCCACCAATTTCATTTGCTCCAAGGCTGTAGCCTCGGCTCTGGCATGGCCAAAATCTAATAAAGAATATGTATTAGAGTGAATGGGGAAGGGTGGCCATACCTTCTTTGAAAATCCTTTGAGATCTTTGCTTATCCCACCGAGCATAGTTTGCCTGGCAATCTCACGACATACCAACTTATCCGGTAAGAATAGTGGCAGAGCATATGGGGGAACAAAGGTGCCGAAAACCCTGATGTACGAAAACTCCGCTTCTATATACCAGTCCGCCACACTACTGATACTATATGGCCTAACAATTTCCCCTCCTTCATAGCAAACGAAGATTTCTTGGGATTTAAGGAAAGGCCAAACCTCCGACACTTCAAGAAAACTTTCCTCAAGTGACATCGCTGCTCTTTATCAGACTTGGAGAAGACTGTGATGTCATCCAGATAGATCACCACAAACTGATCTTTCTCTCCGATGAACGCTATGTCCATGGCTCGTAGAAATGTTTCTCCTACATTCATTAATCCAAAAGGCATTTTGGCATACATGAACATGCCCCAAGGAGTGGTGAAGGCTGTTTTTACTCTGTCCTTAGGCATGACTGATCTCTGATTATAGCCAGAAAAACCATCAGTCATGGATATCCTAGATGCACCAGTTACCCTCTGCAATATGTGTTCCATGTTGGGCAAGGGATAGTTGTCTTTCTTTGAGCTCCTGTTCAGGTTCCTGAAATCAACACAGAGCCTGATTTCTCCACTTTTTTTCCTCACCGGGACCAAATTGGCCACCCACTCAGAATATCTCAAGGGGACAATGATTTGGGCATCTAACAACTTCTTCACTTTTCTCTCCATGACGGGCAACAACATGGGATTTATCTGTCTTAGCTTCTGTCTAAATGGCTTAGCCTCTCCCTTCAATGGGATCTTGTGTTCAATGACAACTGTGTCATATGTCTTGAGGTTCAATGACCCCCTACCTCAACAGGCTCTTCTCGACCTCTTGGTCTAAGGATCGTTCTTAATCTCCCCCTTCGAGTCTAATTGATTCTTTGATTCCTAACGGGAACCTTTAACACACAAGTGTTTATCCACAGGTCCTTCTTAGGAGCTACGTGCGTGTGAAGAAACACTAAGTGTCAACTCTTACCCATGTGGCCGGCTGATGTGACCACAATCTTCACCCGAAAGGGTATTTCGGGTTCACAACTTCAGGATCTCAGCTGTGAGTCCCTCTGACTTGTCAATCCCCGAAACCCCGTAAAGGCTAACGGGAAATTGATTCCTCCCTCGACTTCACTTGACGTGACATTTCAAATGTAATCTGGGCCCCAACTTTTCGGCACCTCGAGATTTCACGTACTGACAAAATCAAATGCAACAACTCCCTTCGCCCGATAACCAAAACCACAATAACCTCTTACCCCGATAAACGGTTCTGAGCTTCCGCATATCTGACGATCCTGATTCTATTGGGACTTCATGAATCAGGAGTTTGCAACTCTCGACTCCGAGTCACACCCTTTTACACACTCCGAATTCCAAAACGAGGAATTTCAAGCGTGGGATCAACGACTCTCGTTGATCCGGATCCAACGATCTCTATTCCTTCTGAGATTCTAACGCTAAATAACTCCGGACCTTATCTTCCTTGCTGGTTAACTGGATCCAACGGCCCATGAAAAATCGACACTTACCCTCAAAGCGTTTCCACTGTCCGATTAGACTTCTGAAAGACTCCTCCGCCCAACACTCCGACGTCAACCTTTCTGAGCTTTCTTTTGGTTGGGTGACTTCGACACTCATCCCCCTTTGAACTCTTCGAAGGTTCTATCCCTTCTGAGCTTCGACTCTCATGGTAACTCCTGGATTCTAAGTAATCCCTACGTGCATGCCTTGCAACATTCACAATAACCTCTGGTTATTTAAAATCCCTAACTCTGTGCACTTCCCCTGCAACAACAGTTCTTCAACCTCTCTCCTCGGTTGGTAAAGTCTAAGACTTCCACTTGCCTGAACACACCTTGCACGGTTGTGTGCGTTGCTTGCACTTCCACTAGTATGATAACAACGATATCTCTCCTAGGCTTTTTTGAGATAGAACTCAGAACCACGTCAATGCACTCTATGCGGACCTTCACTGCACTCCTTGCAGGAATTCTCAAGACGAGAAACAATTGAAACTCATACTTCTCTTCTCACAGACTTCATACACTTAACATGAAATCAAGAGCATACATACACACATAACATTGAAACAAAATGCATAACAAAGAATATAAGAAAAACTGTAAACATACCATTCAAACAGATGTAAACAGTAACCAAGACAACACCATGAATTTGGATCAAGGCTTTCTCTATATTAATCCAAGTGCATCTGTACATGGGTTCTATAGCAACAACTATATGCTTATACCATCCTACAACCTCTATTCTTCTCCGTGTTCTTGCTCTCTACAACTCTACAACTTACAATGAGAATTATCATACAACAAACATACGATGGTGTCTTTTACGAGTTTTCCCTCTTACAACTCTAAGCTATCTAATCAAATTAAAAACTACCTACTTTGTATTCATTACAATTAAATGCCTCCATATCCGACAGACGAGAGCAACGCTCAAGATATGTTTACAATCTCCAAAACATAAATGCAATTACATCCTCCCAGATATTACATTAATGTTCTATCATTCAATTTCAAAACATTTTCAAAATGTGTGCTGGTGCATTTCCAACTGTTTTTCACTTTTGCGCTTGCTTTGTCGACTTGCTTACAATGCTCCTGCATCATACTCCCTTGTTGAAAAATTTAATGAACTCCTGTTCATGAGCTCCTGCACTGTCTGTCGATGTCTTTGGATATTTGGTTCGTTCTCCCAACTGGGATCTTCAATCATGGGTCCTTTCCATTTGACCAAATATTCAAAATATGTCTTTCTTTGGGTCTTCTTGCCAACTCTCTGGTCAATTATCTTTTCCATCTGTGGCTTTTCAGCTACAGGCATTTGTTTAACCCATTGAACTTCCTTTTGATCCTCTTATCTCTCTATTTTATCTGCTCTGTAAGGATACAGATCTGCTATGTTGAATATGGGCGATATTCCTACCCCATTTGGCAATTCAATTTCATAAGCATTTGCCTCAAACTTTTGCAAAATCTTACATGGCCTAATTTTCTTCATTTTCAGCTTATTGTATGTTCCCATTGGGAACCTTTCTTTTCTCAGGTGAGCTAAGACCAAATCTCCCACTTCAAACTGAAGTTCTCTTCTGTGCTGATCTGCTTTGTGCTTGTATTCCTGGTTGGAATTCTGTAACCGCTCTCTGATTTTACTAAGGAGCTCCTGCATCCCTGCTACAAAATCCTCTGCTCCAACACTCCTGAATTCATTTTTCTCTAAGTTCCTAAACTCAGATACTCCTCTCGGCTGCATTCCATATACTATCTGGAATGGGCTTTGTCCTGTGCTACTGTTTGGTGAATCGTTGTATGCAAATTCTGCTTGTGGTAGAATCTGATTCCACTGATTGTGATGTTCAGCGACCAAACTCCTCAATAAATCTCCCAAACTCTGGTTTAATACCTCAGTTTGTCCATCCGTCTGAGGGTGATATGCTGAGCTAAAAGATAAATTTGTTCCCAGCTTCTTCCATAGCATCCTCCAGAAATGACCAACAAATTTGGTATCTCGATCTGAAACAATACTCTTGGGTAAGCCATGAAGTCTAACAACTTCTTTGAAAAACAGATTTGCAATATGTGTTGCATCACTGGTTTTCTGACATGGTATGAAATGTGCCATTTTAGAAAATCTATCGACTACCATGAATATGGAATCACAACCCCTCTGTGTCCTTCGTAGTCCTAACACAAAATCCATGCTTATTGCGTCCCACGACATCTCTGGTATGGGAAATGGTTGATACAACCATGTATTCTATCTTTTCCCTTTTGCGTGCTGGCAAATCCTGCATCTCTTGACAAACTCCTTAACATATGTTCTCATCCCTGGCCAATAATATAAACTGTTCAGCTGCGCAAATGTTTTGTCTTGGCTGAAATGTCCAGCCAATCCCCCATTATGTTTTTCCTTCAAAAGGTTCTCTCTCATAGAGCATTTCGGTATACACAACTGGTTTCCCCTGAATAACAGTCCATCCTGAATCAAGTATTCAGTCCATTGGCTTCTATCCCCGAGAACTGGATTCTCACATGCTTCATAAGCCTCCTTAAAATCTGCATCATTTCTGTACATCTCCTTGAGGTTATCAAAACCTAAGGTCTTTACTCTGAACTCCTGTAGTATCAAACATTTCCTGCTCAAAGCATCAACAACTTTGTTAGCAGTCCTAGAAATGTGCTTTATCACAAAAGTGAATTTCTGCATATATTCCACCCACTTTGCGTGCTTCTGGTTCAACTTTTCCTGTTTGGTTACAAATTGCAAAACATGGTTGTCACTATACAAGAAAAACTCTTTTGGAACCAAGTAATGCCTCCACTTCTTCAACACTTGTATCATTGCATATAATTCCTTGTCATACGTGGAATATTTTAGCTTGGTTTCGTTCAGCTTCTCACTGAAGTATGCAATTGGCCTGTTGTCTTGATTCAAGACTGCCCCAATCGCAAATCCACTTGCATCACATCTGACTTGAAATGTTTTACTAAAATCTGGCAGAACTGGCTGTTCAATTATTTTCTCTTTCAGCAACTTGAAACTCTTCTCTGCTTTCTTTGTCCAATGAAAAGATTTATGTATTTTCTTGACTGTGTCCATCATTGGTGCACATATCCCACTAAAATTCCTGATGAACTTTCTATAAAAACTAGCCAATCCATGGAAGCTTCGAACTTCAAAGATACTCTTTGGCGATGGCCAATCCCTGATTGCTTTTACCTTCTCAGGATCCATCTTCAACTCATTCAAAGAGATTACAAAACCCAAATACATGAGTTATGTCTTCATGAAAGACTACTTATTTAAATTTATCAGGAATTTCTCTTGCCACAACCTCTTCATCACTGCGGTTAAATGCTTCAGATGTTCTTCCTCAGTCTTACTGAAGATTAGTATATCATCAAGATACACAATTACAAATTTTCTGATGAAATCCTTTAAGACTTCATTCATTAACCTCATGAAATTACTTGGCGCATTCGTCAAACCAAACGGCATGACAAACCATTCATACAACCCTTCATTTGTCTTGAATGTTGTCTTCCATTCATCACCTTCCCTCATTCTAATTTGATGATATCCGTTTTTCAAATCAATCTTTGAAAAAAACTTGGCTCCACATAAGAAATCCATGAAGTCATCCATCCTGGGTAAAGAAAATTTATACCTGATGGTGATTTTGTTTATAGCCCTCGAATCTGTACACATTCTCCATCCACCATCTTTCTTTGGGCTTAACGCTGTAGGTACTGCGCATGGACTCAAACTTTCTCTAACCAACCCTTTGTTCATCAAATTTTGGATTTGTTTCTTGACTTCTTCATTCTCCTGCGGCGTTAATCTACACCCTGCTTTGTTTGGTAAACTTGCTCCAGGTATAAGATCAATGTGATGGATTATACTCTTGATAGGTGGCAACGAACAAGGTAATTCATCCACTACTATATCAACAAACTCCTCCAACAGTTCCTGAATTTCCTCAGGTAGATCATCTATCTTGGTATTGGTTAAGATGACTCTAGGTTTTCTTACCGCAACAAACTGCATTTCTTCTTCTCTCTTGACTTCCTCAAGAAAATCCTTCCCACTCATGAGAAGTATAGTATTGATTGCTTTTGCTTTCACCTTCTTGTCTTCAATTGGCAGCAACATATGCGTTCTACCATTCTTCTCCAAGGTGTATGTGTTATTTCTCCCATCATAAACAACATTTCTGTCATATTGCCACGACCTCCCCAACAAAAGATGACAGACGTCCATGGGAATAACATCACATAAAATTTTATCCTTATAGCCTCCTATTTTAAATTCAACTAAACATTATTTAGTGATAGTTACCTGATGTCCCTTTTGCAACCACAAAAATTTATATGGGCTCGGATGTGCAACAGTTTCCAATTCCAGCTTCTCCACCATCTCCGTGGATACTAGGTTATC
This sequence comes from Picea glauca, assembly GCA_000966675.3. Taxonomy (NCBI): domain Eukaryota; kingdom Viridiplantae; phylum Streptophyta; class Pinopsida; order Pinales; family Pinaceae; genus Picea; species Picea glauca. The sequence continues at coordinate 92,635 of JZKD02S0512416.1, read as the reverse complement.
TGTACTTCCACTGTTCACTATCACCTTGCATACCCTGTCCTTGGTCTTGCAGATAGTTCTGAATAAACTGTTCCTCTGGACTGGATTCTCTACCTCTTTCTCTGGCTTCAAGAGAATTTTCCTCATCATTAATGACTTTCCGCCTTTTGCATCTTCTGCCTCAACATTTCTCCCTTGTGCTTCAGAAATGTGAGCTTCACCTCCATCCCTTTTCCTATCAGGACATTCAAAGGATTTGTGTCCGATCTTTCCACAGACAAAACATTTTACCTCACCTCCTCTGCCTCTCACTCTTCCTCTTACTTGCGGAAAAGTGTTCCTGTCGGCATATTGTCTCCCCTGTGAACTTCCTCCTCTTTCAGGGTGAGTATGAGGTTTCTTTTCTTCTTCCTTCAGATTCTGTAGTCTGTCCTGGGAAATTGCTTTTCCTCTATTTTGACTTCTACCTCTTCCCCTTTGACCTTGCTTTTGAGCCAATTTTTCTTCAGCCTTCAGGGCCATTTGATAAGCATCTTCTACATTCCTTATGGTCATCATGCTCATCTCATCTTGAATGTCATATCTCAGACCATTCATGTATCTTGTGACATTTTCATCATCACTTTCTCGATGACCTGCTCTAATGTTTATCCTGTAGAACTCTTCAATGTACTCCTTCACTGTCATCCCCTTCTGTCTCAAATTCTGTATTCTTCGAAACAGGTTAATTTGGTAGTCTCTGGGTATAAACTTGGCTTTCATTTTTGCGACCATTCTATCCCATATTTTGATTCTTTTCTTGCCTTTGCAACGCCTGTCAGCCTGCAGTTCATCCCACCACAGTGCTGCATGCCCTTTAAGTCCAGTGACAACATGTTTGACTTTCTTCTCTTCCTCGACATCCTCATAGTCGAAGTATATGTCTAGAGCTGTAAACCAATCTAGAAGCTCCTCAATGTCTAAGTTGCCTTCATACATCAGGATGTCCATTTTTTCTCTGGCTTCGATTCTTGCAACAACTCTGAATAAACGTTCTTCTGCAACATCTTTAGCTACAACTTCTTCTTTCGCTCTAGCCTCATTTTCTTTTTCAGCCTCACTGACATCTCCAGCATCAACTGTCCGTCTCTGTGCTGTCTCCATAGAATCTAATCAAGCACGGAGTTCTCTCATCTCTCTTTCCACAACTGGATCAGGCATTGCTCGCTCTTGGCGTCTTCTGGGTAGCATTGTTCAAATTTGTTCCTTGCAGAATTCAAATCACAACTTGTTTTCTGTCTCTTTTCTCCTACAGAAACAAAGATTGTAAGCTCTGATACCACCTGACGCAGACCCCCTAACTCAACAGGTTCTGCTCGACCTCCCGGTCTAAGGATCGTTCTTAATCTCCCCCTTCGAGTCTGATTGAATATTTGATTCCTCACGGGAACCTTTAACACACAAGGGTTTATCCACAGGTCCTTCTTAGGAGCTATGCCTGTGCGAAGAAACACTACGTGTCAACTCTTACCCACGTGGTCGGTTGATGTGACCACAATCTTCACCTAAAAGGGTATTTCAGGTTTCGAAACTTTGCGATCCTAGATGTGAGTCCCTTGGACTCGTCAATCCCTGAAACTCTGAAAAGGCTAACGGGAAATTGATTCCTCCCTCGACTTCACTTGACGTGACCTTTCAAATGCAATCTGAGCCCCAAATTTTCAGCACCATGAGATTTCGCGTACCGGTGAAATCAAATGCAACAACTCCCTTCCCCCGATAGCCGAAACCACAATAACCTCTTACCACAATCAACGGTTATGAGCTTATGCAAATCTGACGGTCCTGATTCTATCGTGACTTCGTGAATTGGGAGTTCACAACTCTCAACTACGAGTCACTCCCTTCTGTACGCTCATAAATCCGAAACGACAAATTTCAAGCATGGGATCAATGGCTCTCATTGATCCGGATCCAACGGTCTCTATTCCTCCTAAGATTCTAACGCCGAATATCTCTCGGCCTTATCTTCCTTGCTGGTTAGTTGGATCCAACGACCCATGGAAAATCGACACTTCTCCTTGAAGCGTTTCCACCGTCCGATCAGACTTCTAAAAGACTCCTCCACCCAACACTCCGGCGTCAACCTTTCTAAGCTTTCTTTCGGTTGGGTGACTTCGACACTTGTCCCCCTTTGAACTCTTCGAAGGTTCTATCCCTTCTGATCTTCGACTCTCACGGTAACTCCTGGATTCTAATTAGTCCCTGCGCGCACGCCTTGCGGCATTCACAATAACCTCTAGTTATTTAAAATCCCCAACTCTGTGCACTTCCCCTGCAACAACAGTTCTTCAACCTTTCTCCTCGGTTGGTAAAGTCTAAGACTTCCACTCGCCTGCGCACACCTTGCATGGCTCTGTGCGTTGTTTGCACTTCCACTGGTATGAGAACAACAATATCTCTCCTGGGATTTTCTGAGATAGAACTCAGAACTCCATCAACGCACTCTATGCAGACCTTCACTGCACTCCTTGCATTAATTCTCAAAATGAGAAACAATTGAAACTCATACTTCTCCTCTCACAGACTTCATACACTTAGCATGAAATCAAGAGCATACATACACACATAGCATTGAAACAAAATGCATAACAAAGAATATAAACAAAACTGTAAACATACCATTCAAACAGATGTAAACAGTAACCAAGACAACACCATGAATTTGGATCAAAGCTTTCTCTATATTAATCCAAGTGCATCTGTACATGGGTTCTATAACAACAACTATATGCTTATACCATCCTACAACCTCTGTTCTTCTCTGTGTTCTTGCTCTCTACAGCTCTACAACTTACAATGAGAATTATCATACAACAAACATACGAGGGTGTCTTTTACAAGTTTTCCCTCTTACATCTCTAAGCTATCTAATCAAATTAAAAACTACCTACTTTGTATTCATTACAATTAAATGCCTCCATATCCGATAGATGAGAGAAACGCTCAAGATCTGTTTACAATCTCCAAAACATAAATGCAATTACATCCTCCCAGATATTACATTAATGTTTTATCATTCAAATTCAAAACATTTTCAAAATGTGCACTGGTGCATTTTCAGTTGTCTTTAACTTTTGCGCTTGCTTTGTCGACTTTCTTATGATGCTCCTGCATCACTGCACCTCAACCTGTAATCAACCTGTACCATGAACAAGTGAATCAACCATGCACCAACCTGTACCAAACAACCTGTAATCAACTTGTACCATAAACAAGTGCATCCAACCATGTAGCAAGTATTTACCAATCATGTGTCAACTACTCATCAACTATGACTCATCAATATGTACCAACATCATCAACTATAAACCTCATGTATGTGCCAACTCGTCAACTACTTGTCTCAACCATGTACCCAACATGTACCTCAACCAAAAGCCGTCATCAATTTTATCATCCAAATATGATTTGTAACTCTGTAATAGAATTGGTGTATATGATCACATACCAACAAACATTCCTTGACTTTAACAACAAGAGACTAACATTTTCATCAAACTTTTCTTTAGTCTCACATGACTAGTTTTGGATTAGTCAACAACCCTAAATTGAAATAATCATAACTCTATACCTGTAATGAATAAAGATCTAAAAATGATATATAATGTTCTTTAGTGTGTTTTATGCAATTCCTTTAGGTTTCACTACTTGGAACCTCTCAGAAAACGAGTTATAGCAAGAATGACATACCTTGCTCAATTCTGGCTTATTCTAGAGAGCGACCTTGTAGAGCGTGCCCCGCATGGAACATTTGTTGAATGGATCTGAAAATGTTACAAAAAATACTATAGAATGTACTATAACCAAAACATTTACTATTACTGAATTTGTATCTGTTATGAATAAGTTATGATGGTTTTACCCGAAACACCTGTTTTAGACTAGTTTCAAGACTAGCCACAAACCCTATTTTCCACAGAGTGTAACTCCAAAATACAACGACACACAAGCTGAATTTTTTACCAGAGATACTTGGATATGTTTTCTCAATGGAATAACAATTTCACGGTCTGAATCATTATAGGAAAAAAGTTATTGCGAAAATGGTGAGATGACCTGTAAATAACATACCTTAGAAAGCATCATCAAAAAAATTTATTCTTCCTTGAATTTCGACCTTCTTTTCTTCACTTTCCCTCAGACATTCGACTTAAATATCATTTGGTTACCTCATACACCTATAGATATTCAATATGCTCAAGTGTTATCTAAAATGAGAGAGCCTTGCCTCTTATTTATATTCTCCAAGTAGCTTCCTTAAAAACATCTTCTAGGTCACTTTGCCCACTTTCCTTATTTTAGGGTTAGCCCACTTTTTATTTCTCCATTAAATTTATTATTTAAATAATTTATTTTGTATTCACTTAGATCTATAGTACACTCATCACTTAAATTTATTATTTACCTTCTAAAATATCTTAAGCCACTTTGACTACTTTGATCTTTTGGAGCTTCTAGATGACACATGAGGGTCCTCCAACTTCATAAGGCCATAACTCTCAAGCTGTGAGGAGTTATGTGAAGTTTCACATACCACCAGAAATGAAATGACATGTACTATCCATATAGAATAGTATTACCTGCAAATATATCAAAACTCATACCATTATCCATCAAACAAACTTGGGTCCATTATCCAAATCTGGGTTCTCCAACTTCTCATGGCCATAACTCTCTAACCGTGAGGAGTTATGTGACATTCCACATACCACTGGAAATGGCATGAAAAACACTATCCATATAAGATATTTTCACCAAAAAATTAACTGACCTTCATCTCATTATTCCACAAATAAGCATGGGTTCTCTAACCATACTTCTAGGATAACTCAATCCGCAAAGCGTCTTCCCGTGATGGATTTCACCATAAGGGGACCACTTTGGAGTTCATCCATTTGTACTTATTATCAACCATGGAAATACAATAATGAGTCATATTTACATCAAACAAAATTGGGTCCATTACCCAAACTTTTGTGTTACCAGAATTCACTATCGGATTTTCTCTAAGAGTTGACATCAATCTAATATATGACTCTCCAATAGTTGACATCAATGAAAACCAACAATCCATACCAACTATCCATCAACCTAATCCAACTGGCTGACAATCTCCCCCTTTGGCATTGGTGGCAACACCAACATTGATGACAACACTTAGTCATGATAACATTCATTCTTATACTCTTTAACAATGTTTCTATCTCTCCCCCTTTGACATCAATGGTAAAGGGTATCTCCTTTTGGGGCTTCTCCCCCTGACTAAACTCTCCTTGGGGCTGCTCCCCCTGTCTACGTGCCTTTGATTTTTCTTTATGTTTATAATCCTCTCTCTTTCTCTTCATATAAATAATATCTCCCCCTTTGACAAAGGGTATCACTCTGAAGTCATATCGCTCATTCTTCCCTTGTGATAATCACTCCCCTTAGAAACATGCCTCTATGCTCTCTCTCAAAGCATTTACCTTTGCATCTGATAAATCTCTCCCCCTTTTTCCTATTTATGGTACTTCCTCGTGTACATTTAAGACATATAAGATAAACATTCAAAAGTATTCATTTTGGAGTAGAAATTACTCCTAGTCTCTGGTGAAGATACTCAAGGGATTCCCATGGAAGCGGTTTTGTAAAGATGTATTCCACTTGTTCTTTTGTTCCCACATATTCAACTTTGATGTTCTTCTCTGCAACCCGTTCCTGTAGAAAGTGATACTTGATTGGAATGTGCTTCATCTTGGAGTGCATCACCGGGTTTTTTGAGATATTGATGGTGCTTGTATTATCACAATAGATTGGAATGAGCTCATCATACTCAATCTGTATATCTGTCAAAGTTTGTTTTATCCAAATAACCTGTGTACAACATGTTGCTGCAATATACTCTGCCTCGGTTGTAGATAGAGATACCGATGATTGTTTCTTGCTTAGCCATGATACTAAACACTCACCCAAGTATAACGCTACTCCACTGGTGTTTCATCGGTCATCAATGCAACCTGCCCAATCTGCATCTATGTAGGCAATAAGTGATAGATCATTTCCTTTTGAATACCATAATCCAAACTCTTCTGTTCCTTTGAGATATTTGAAAATCCTCTTCACTGCTAATACGTGTGATTCCTTTGGTGCTGCTTGAAATCATGCCACATGTCCAACTGCCTGCATCACATCTGGTCTAGATGTTGTCACATATAGTAAGCTACCAATCATTGACCTGTATTGTCTCTGATTTGTAGACTTTGAATCATCATCTTTTCTCAACTTGCAACTAGTTTGCATGGGAGTGATAACTGGTTTGCAATCTTCCATTCCCAACCTCTTTATCATTTCTCTGATATACTTGGTT